>RJWM01005816.1:32258-89092 GCA_004363535.1 Dasyprocta punctata | reverse complement strand
AGGGTTAACAGAGGACAGCAAAAAATACCTGGGCATATGGGACCTCAGAATATTTTCCCAGGCTATAATAACAATTGTTTAGTTCTCAGAGAATTGGAAAACCAAATGTGCCATGGAGCGGCCTTTGGGAGCCATTATCTAGCTTGTAGGTTATCCATGCTGTGTTACAGAAACAGATGAGATGTTTTGGCTTCAGGTCTGGTGTAAATTGGAGAAGTCTGAGATTTTTGAGAACATATGCAAGGGCTGACAAAGCAGGAACAGAGGAACATAAATTGCCCATAGTTCTAGACATTAGCTGAATGTCAGCAACTCAAGAAAGATAAGGAATGTCTCCAATCAGGTCTTGAGGAAAAGTGGGTGAATGGGTGACCACTCCAGGTGTCCCCAGAGTTTGGCAGGGGGTAAGTGTGACCAGTACTGGGTTTTTGGTGCACGACTCAGGCTGGGTCTAGAAAGCCAATTAGCATGAAGAGAGCAGAGATACATGACAGAGACAGGGGGAGGTGACAGGATGTAGATGGCACCTACCTGACCTGAAGACCAAGACTAGCAGCAAAGTCTCCACAAGGAAGTGTTGGAGATCAGAGGTCAAAGACAGTTTCAATGTGTCCCATTAGGGGGTCCAGAGAGGGAAATGGAATTCTCTGACTCTCCTGGGAGAAGATTACAATCTCCAGGATTTCAGTGCCAGATGTTAGAGTAAACTGAGGCACAGGTGAGACCACCAAGACAGGCAGATTTTGAGCAATGTGAGAGGACTTTATTGCAGACTGGGTGTGGCTAGGCCAAGGGCAAAAAGATCCCTGGCCCAAATCAAGGGCAAGAGCATGTTTTATAGGGAAGTTTAAGTAGGGGTGGTAGGCATTGCTGAGGAGAGCGAAAATTTTTGTGTCTTTGAGTAGGGGGTCTAAGGCTACATGATAGACAGGGCAGTGTTGAGTAGGGGTTGTGCTGTCAGGCACAGCACTTCTCTTGTGGGTTTTCAAGGAATCAGATCTCTGCATGTTGAGCTGTGTAGGGTAGCTTCCAGCTGATTGAGCTGTGTGGTGAAGATGCTGGCTTCCTGTTGAATGCTGTGCTCCTGCAGGTGTGAATAGCAGATCTGTTTGGAGAGTTTTTCACTTTTAGCTGGGCAGGGTCTTGTTTGAAGACATGACACAGTGTGTTCATTCCAGTTTTATCCGGTTTCATTAAAAAAGAGCCCTTAATCAGCTTCTTTCTCAAATTCATCCACAAATTCGACAGATATTTTTTGTGATTAATAAGCACTTTGATAGCTCTTAATACTTCTTTGTGAATGCACTGATGGCTAGAAAAGTCTATCATGGCTGCTAAATTCCTAGCAGATTCCCTGATAAGCTCACATCTACTACTTCCATGCTAGACAATCTATCATCTGAACAAAGTTGAAAGGCTCTCAGGACTCTCTGTTATGGTACTGATATACCAATATCTTCTCCTGCTATAGATTTTCAATACTTACACTTACAGATCTATTTTTGTGGGTATTAATCCTGTATTTGCAAGTAATTTTTGCCACCAGTATTAAAAAATATAATATCTGGAAAGAGATTTTTCCTTTGGTTTGGTGGTAGAAGCTGCCTTTGGTTTCATCTTCTGTTTCCTGCAACCAGGTTCAGTATCCTGACACAAGGACCCTGATGGAATTTACAGTAGAGCATTCATTTCTTTGAATGTAAATTAGTCATGAAGGGAATTAATCTTTATAGTCTTGTTCTGATGTGTCCTGAGAATAATCTCATTCACTAATGAATCAAAGTAAACACAAATCCTCACATTTCATTTCCTCTTAGTTATGTAATTGTTATCACCTATTTTACAGGTCACTTGGCTGGATAATATATTCCTCTCAGCTTTGATATAAAATAACACCTTTGATCTATGGGTCAAAGTGGCAATTTTGCCTACATTGTTTTTCAGAAAACTGGAGGTAGTTCTGAACAGTGAAAACCACTGACCATTCACAACCTCTGAAATGTCTTAATTACCTTGTCACTGCTGGGACAAAAATAATTGACCCTCTCATGTGAAAGGAGGAAAGACTTATGTTAGCTCATAGTTTGTAGAGATTTTATTGCATAGTCAGCTGACTCCAAGGTAGGGTGATTCATGGCACAGGAGAAACAGTTCATAGCATGGCAGGCAGGAAGCAGTAGAGCAAGCCTGCCTTCCCTCTTTCCCCTTATACTCCATTTACAGAGTAAACCTTCCCCTTATCCACACCCAGAACTGATGCTAAACTGATCAGTGGGCTAATTCAGTTATTACACACCCTTAATCTGTATTAACACACCCTAGATCCAACCACCTTGAAAAAGGCCCACCTATATGTGCATGAGGCTCTGGGGGGAAATCTAGACACAAACCATAATGTTAACTAAGTGCCTGATGGGTGAACTTCTGACATCAGAGGGCCAGAATTTCACCCTCAGAGCATGCTAAGGAGCCATTTTATGAACTTACATCCTATGAAGACCCATGCTGTTGATTATGCATGCACTGATCACCAATTACTCATGCCTCAGACCATGATTTCATTATTTCATAAATACCCTGAACACTGTGACCAAGGAGGCATAATGAGGCTAATTCTCCTGGCTTCATACAATTTGCTATCTCATTAATAAATGATCATGTATTGCAAAATAGACTATTTGGGTTACAAGTATGATTTGTGACAGGCAAAACGGCCGGGCTTACTAACGTTAGTGCAGCAACATGTGCTAAAGTGAGATTAGATATTGCAGTGACTCTAGATTTGACACTCAGAAGCAAAGGAATTAAGATGGATTACGCATATATAATAACTTCACACAAGGAATGTGAGCGATATCTATTGCAAACATGTGCAAAAAAAAAAAAGAAAGGAAGAGGATCAAGAGATGGGTGAAGGGGAGAAGGGGAAAGAAAAAGGGGTTTAAAAAGGAATTCATGATGTATTATGTACGTGTATCAATTCCCCACAATGAATGTAGACGTGTACTGCAAACATGTACTAAGGATAAACAAAAGAGTCAAAAGAGAATCTGAGTCCACTTTTCAAGGAACTTCATGACTTGATCCCACAAGCCATTTCTAAAGGCTCTTGAACCACATGGTTAGGTATAGTCACCGCAAAGACCCCGCCCCACTGGTACCAAATTCTGTCTTAGTTACTTTTCACTCATTGTTGAGACAAAATACATGATGCCAAAAATTAGGGAAGGCAAGGTTTATTTCTTACACTTCTTGGGTGATTCAGTCCATAATTAGTTGGCTCCAAGGTAGCATGGTGTTGTGGGACAGCCAATCATGGTGGGCACCAAACAGCAAGGCAAACTGGTGAGAGAGAGAGAGCAAGAGAGAGAGAGAACAAGGACACACCTTTCTTACAATGTATGTCAGCTCCACTCCTGGATGGGTGCAACATTCAGATCACCAATCCCAGTGCCAGGCAACAAACCAATCACAAATGAGAGACTCAGTCCCTTCCAAATTACATGAGGCCTTGCGGGGACACAGGATCAAACCAATACAGTTACACTCTTGTTGATCTTAGAAGATAATGTTCTTCCCTTGAGGCCCACTGTAGACTTGCAGGATGTCTCTGATAACTGCTGGTCACTGAAACCAGTGGCACTGGATGGCCCAATGTTCCACAGTAGTTTCAGCCTTTTGAGTCATGTTTCTCACAAGTGCAACCTGTTTCTGTCTGGATTTCATGTATTTTTGTTTTTATCTTTGTACACCCACTGTGGGCAACATGCAGAAAAAATTTAAAGTCTGAAGATTGTCTTCAGAACCAGTTTTATAGGATACATGGATAATATTTTTAACTTGTTCATCAAAATGTAAATCTAACATTTGATCCACTTCATCAAGTACAACACGGCACAGTTTAGAAATATCCATGCAGCTGCTATGCAGTTCATCTTTGATATGACCAGCAATCAATGTCATTTTGAATATGATTTATTTGGCTTTGATATGGTGTTCCACCATAAAAACATGGCACGCTGAGTTTCCTAATTATATCTTTGAAGTCTTTGGCTACTTTGTTTGCCAGTTCCCTTGTTGGAACTAAAACAAGTACCTTTAGCGAGCAAACTTTTAAAACTGTTTCTTGACTTCTTTGGAGCTTTTCAATCAAGGGTTTGACAGAAGAAAATGTCTTTCCTGTTCCTGTCCATGCTTGAGCAATTAAACCTTTTCCTTCTTAGAAGGGACCAAAGTTCTTAACTTGAATAGGAAAGAGGTATGCTACCCCTTGACCTTTTAGAAGCCTTATAGTTTCTTCAGAAATAGAGAAATTAGAGAGGCCTGTCTCTTGCTCTTCACATGTTAGAGTCTCCACTAGTTTGTTATCACCTGATTTATAATTAGGATTTTCTAAGGATGACACTCATTGAGATATTTTTTTCAGATTCATCAATATCTCCATTTGATACATCTTTTCTTCTTGGCTTAGGAAATGTAGAAAATTCATCTGAAAGTCTATTGAATCCTTCTTTAGTATCTCCATTTAGTTTCCTTTTTGATTTTAGCTTTTTTGGGCTTGAGAGCATTCAGGTTATCTGTAACACCATTTTCTCTTGTTTCTGTTTTCCCATCTGAGTCATGATGGTGCCTTGACTTCCTTCTATCACTCTGATACTACAACCATCATACCATGTCTCGTATTCTCAAGACTCTGTGTCTAGGCCATCTCTAATCCCATCATAAGATTTTGGGGAGATTAAAATAGCTGTGGTATTCAAGAGACTTTGGGGCTTCCCAGAATGCAGTGCCAAAGTGGGAAGCCCTTCAATGACAGGGAAAGAGATTGGGGCCTCCTTGTTATTTTTTTTAAGAGCAGAGCATATTTTTTGAGAGAAGAAACTTCTGTCTGAGAGAGAGACAGAAGGGGTCCCGAGTGGGTTGCCAAAGACTCTGTCTTTGCTAGGGCATTTCATAGAGCAAATCCACAAAGCGAGGCAGATCTGAGGTGGGGGAAACCATGGCAACTCACAGGTGGGCATGGAATGTGACAAAACTATGGTCAACCAGTAAGATTAATTGCACAGGTTAAATGGATTAAATCAGGGACAAGTAGAGAGTCACGTAGCAAGCAAGAATGAATACAGAACAGTGACTCTTCCTGTAGGGGGTTGGAATGACTCCTGGCTTCCTCAGAGTGATAGAGACCTAGTGAGAATACCAACCCTTAGTATGTAGGTGTATTTGTTTGATCTTTTGTCTTAGGCCTGGCCCACAGCGGGAGGCATCTGTCTCCCCCACAGTTGCAAGGTATCTGGTCTTCTAGACTGCTTTTTTTCATGGTCTGGCACTGGCTGACTGTCTATATTTCTATCTAATTCAGTTGCCTGTAACAATGCCCTCTCTGAAAAAGTAATCCAAACTGCTGTGAGAGAGTAATAGATGATTACTGATCTGGCTTCTTTAGGCTGAAGGGGGTCATAATTGTTGATCAGCAGTTAGGGGCACTCGGCACAGGTTCTATCTAAAGGCTCTCAATACTCACCAGGCATTTTTATCTTGGGTAGGTGTACAGGTTTAAGCCTCTGTATTCCATTTTGGCTCTCGGGGATAGGTAGGCCATGCTCACGGGCAGAGAAGTATCAAATGGCTTTTTCAACATGAAATGGTCACATATCTCCCAGTGCTTAAGAGTGCATTCCAAAGGAGTAAGGGGTTTTGGCATTGAGTTGCTATCTTTGTAATGTAAAAAGCAACATGTAGGAGCATGAGAATTTTTTTCAGTACCAGGAATCAAACTCAGGACCTTTTGCTAAGTTATGTCTTTAGCCCTGTAGTGTATTACATTTTGACATTGAATTATCTATCTATGCAAAAATGAAATGATTAGGTGTGCTTTTTCTTATTCCTGTTTGATAATGTCCTCAATGTAACCTTTAGGTTAGTGGACATGATTGGGAAACAGTAGAAGACAAAATTCAGCCAGACAATCGACCCTCAAGCTGGCATGTCATCTTATGTTCGCAGGTACTTCATGAGCTTTGTTTCCATAAGCCTAGTTGTGACATGAATGCTTAAAGAAGGAAGCGTAACTTTATAATAAACTATTGCTTTTTGTTTATTGTAAAAAGATGAGTTAGAGCACTTCTCTGCCTGTTCTGTGAAGGAGATTCCCTCAGAAACAGATAAAGACAACAAGTAAAATTGAGGAACTCTGCCTTGATCCCTCAGGTAGAGTCTCCAAAGCATTTGTGTCCTCTACCTAAATACCTAGGCAATCTATTCAAGCAGTGGGACATGGTTATGCTTTATTTGAAGCTCTGAGTGTAAACATATTTATCATCTATAAATTACATTTTACCTATCAGTAAAGGCACATCAGGCTTTTATGCAAACAGAAAAGTGTAACTAAAATCACTTTCTCTCTCTCTCTCTCTTTCTTTCTCTTAGGGACTATATGTAAAGCATGAATGCAAATCATTTCCTAATGGCTTCTTTGAAATATGTACAATTGTTGCAGCCTGCATCAACCTAATTTCTGAAGAGGTAGTATAACTGCCTGAAAGTTTAGAGAACGTTTTTAGTTTACTAGCGGAGAGATATAAGTAGATAGGTAAGTGGAGATTTTCTGTGGTCATGAGCTAATTTCTACTGAAGACTCTGGGTGTCCACCAGAGTCACCCTGGCCAGGAGTACTCAGTTGTTCTCCATTTCTAGTGGCCCGGATAAGCAGAGGTCACTCTTCAGAAAGGAATCAAGCTGTTTGTCTGGTTAACATTCCATTGGCCATTTGCTTGATTGGGGATTCACCAAAGAGATGCTGGGGAAAATTGTCATCTGCTTTCTTAAGAGTGGCAGCTGTTGTAGGAGTGATTAACTAGCTGGCAGAGCCACCACTGTTTATCAGTTTCTGTCAGGCATATTTAAAAGCGTGAGCAAAATCATTACCTAACACTTTATAAATTTACACTAAATATTTAAGATCCACAATTTATTATTGAAGCATTTTCATAAAAATGAAAGGTTGGAAAGCCTCCCTTAGTCTGAATGTGTTTTGGTCCACAAGTGTGCTGCTTTTGGAAATAGCTCCTTATGATTATACACAGAAGCTGCTTCTTTCCACTGTGTCTCAGATTCAATCTTCTACAAGAGACTTGCCCAGCACACTAAACCGGGACATGGCTTTTATGTGTGTTCTCCTGGGCAGGTGTCCCTCATCTAAAATGACTTCCTTGTTTTTGTCATTAAAAAATACTCATCTTCTATGGACTTAACTTAGTGTGAGAAAAAGTTTGGAACAGTCTACAGTTCTTTCTGATTTTACATGCCTCTAGAGAGGAAAATACAAAGTGAAGGAAAAATTAGAAGTAAAACCAAAGAAAGGAAATTGAAGCAGAACAGGCTGGAAATTTCCTCTAGAGTTCAGAGGAGGGTCAGAGCCAGTCTGTCCCAGTGAAAGCTGTGCTTTAAGTCTTAAAGACTGGCCACAAGCCTGGTGCTGTTCAATGGTGGATGGAGTCCTGGTTTTATTGTAGGCATGTAGATTTTCTAATTCTGAGCTAGATTTTATTTAAGAGACCCATTTTATAAAAGTTCATATTAAAAGTCTACCAGGGCATTCTAATGTTACTCTCGCTGGCACTATTGTCTAAGTAAAGTCAAGCCAGGAGTACCAGTAAATTTAGTAACTAGTTGAAATGCATCATGTACAAAAACAAAACATTATAACCTTCCCATTTTAACTTATATATATCATCATTTTAACAAAACTTCAACAGACAAGACATAAGCAATTATGAGCAATGGGAAAAGAGATAAAAAACTTTGATGCATAAAATTTGGATAAACGAGTCCCAGTCCAGAGACTATGAAACAAAAGCCAACATTTAGCTATGACCAATGGTCTTGGTGGATGACCTCCAAATGATATAGGGGAGCAAAACTCCCAATTTGCTTTATGTCCAAATATATACCAGGACTTTGTATGCAAAGATATTGCCCTTAATGGAGTGATTTTACCCTGTTGCAGAGGAGAGTGTTCAGAGGGATAGGGGCTAGATACAGAGATGAATGAAGTCAATTACATTAAGAGCAAGGCTGGCAGACAAAGAAAGCTTACCCCAGTTTTGGGAAGCTCCAGGGCACAGGAAGAAAATAATGGAAGAGAAACAAAGGAGTATTGAAGCAAGCCAGAAAGAGAAGAGATAATATTTAGTCATACAAAAGTACCATGAAATCTAATGAGATAGTTGAAAAGAGAAGACAAGTAGAAGAAAATAAAAATAAACAACAAATCTAAGTCATGAAGGAAAGAGAAAAGAACAAAAAGACAGAAAAAAGAGAAAAACAAAAGTAACTACAAAAAAACAAATATAACAAAATGTAACAAAACAAAAACCCCACATGGATCGCAAAATGCAAACTGATCAAACAGAGATAAGGAAAAGTGGTAAAAGTTCTCTGGTGTCTACTGTTCTGTATTAGGTCCAAGTCAGATCCCAGAAACACGTCCTGTATGCCTATCATGTTTTTAGTGGGATTTGTGCTGCGTTTTGGATTGATCCTGGCCTTTGGATGTGGGAAGGGGCTGGTCTTCTATTGCTGGAGTTCTCCCAGAGTCCTTTGATAGAAATGGTGGACTGAGTCATCCAGTTCTATTCTGCATGTTTATGTGCCAAAGCACAGTGCTGGATCATCTAGATCACCAACTGCTGGCTCACATTCTCACTGCTGCTTTGGATTCTTTCCCTGCACTGCTCCTGTATTATTGTAGTGTTCACCCTGGAAGGAGCCAGCTGGGTCACTGGTCACACTTTGGTCAACAGGGCCCCATAACACATCTTTGTTCCTTCTTTCAACCCCTTTCCCTTCCTTTCATTCCCCCTCAACGTATGCATTGATTTCCTTCTCTTTTTTGGTACATATTTGCAGCAATAATGTTTCCAGTCTTTTTGTGAAGTTGGTACATGTTCACAACATATCTTCACTCAGTTGTTCATTCTCTAGCCCTCCTCTCCCACCTACATCCCTTAATCTCTTTGTCCCTTTCCCCTTTGAAAAAGATCTATCTCCCTCCCATTTAGTCTCTATCTTGTTTTTTGCTCTTTATACTTTGAGCTGGTTTTTCAAAAAGTGTGATTATCCATCTTATATCCCTCTTCTTTATTTCCTACTGCAGAGTCATCTTCACTGTGATCTCCACATAGTCTGGAGAGGAGAGGCTCAATTTATCCTCTACCTGTGCTTCTCACCTCACTGTTGTGGAGCTCTGGTATGATTCTTGAATATTTGCCTACATGAGATCTAATTCTAAGACAATGAATACAAATGATAGCCATCTCTCTGTTCTTTTTGGTTATGACTTCCATGTTGAACCCTGTATCGGATAATATGCTATGTACCCCCAAGTCCTCATATAATTTTGATGGGGCTGAGTTATTGGTTTGTTATTGGTTTGTTGTCTGGCAATGTGAGTGCTGTGCCCACCCAGGGGTGGAGTCTACATACAATGTAAGGGAAGGTGGGTCTTCCTCTTGTGCCTCTCTCTCGCCAGTGCGCCTTGTGGCTTGCAGCCACCATGAACTGTAGCCCCGCCACCCCACGCTGACTTAGAGCCAACTAATGAACTGAAACTCTCAAGAAAATGCAACAATAAACCTTTTTTTACCTAATTTTGGACGTCAGGTATTTTGTCACGGCAACAAGCGAAAAGTAACCAAGACAAACCCCATTATATTCAGTTTACAGAACAAGGGCATGAAAACTGCATTCAGACGCTGAATGTAAGATTGTGCCCTTCAGAGGACATGTGTTCTGACATTTTAAATTGTTCAGTGTACTTTGATTGACAACATAACTCTAAAATCCTTTGCTTTCTGTGCTTTCTGAGTCTTTTCTTGTATATTGACTAAACGATTCCTTCATACAAGCACTGTACTCAGATTCCACAAGAGAGACACTTAGTTCCTTCCTTAAAGCATCTGGCAATTCACTAAGAAGATACTATGAACAAAAGGACAACTTTGAGAAGGAATACTTTAAGGCATAATAAGGAAAAAATTATAAGGATCAAAAGTAAAGGCAATTATTGTATGGAATGTGTGGGGATTTAGGAGACATGGGGAGAGGCGGAGGGGAAAGGGAAGTAAGTAGAATTAGCTGTACCATATAAAGGAACCAAATGACCTCAGTCAATGTAACAAGTATATGTCATAAACATGAACTGAGACTAATGATAACAATCAGAATGAAAATGGGGAAAGAGGATTTAGAGGCAGAAGGATAGAGATGGTAGGGAAAGGGAAAGAGACTTACATAAAAGTGCATTTTAAAAAGCAAATTTTATTTTATGTTAAGGAGAATAAAACAAAACAAACAGAACAAAGCAAATCAGAACACAACAATGCAAACAACACAGGATTTCAAAACAAGACACCAGGAAATCAGCAGTGGCTACCATAATGTCTCATTTTCTTCAAAATAGTTGTTTATACCATCACACAAATAAAACCAAACAAAACCAATTAAAATAAAAGAATGAAAGCATTACATGAGTTTAAGATAAAACAACAGGAAACCATAATGTCTCTTGTTTTCTTTCAAAGTACTGTTCAAACCTTCACACACAGTAAAATCAAACAGAACAAAATAGAATGAAACCAATCAGAGTAAGATAAAGCATTACAGGGCTTCAAAACAAGATAACAGAAAATGAAAAATGGCTACTATTAGATCTCTGGCTTTCTTTAAAAGCCACCCATACTATCACACATAATAAAATCAAATAAAACACAACAGAATATAACCAATCAAAAGAAAAGAATAAAAGCATTATAGGACTTCAAAACAAGATAATGGGAAATCAACAATAGCTACCAAAATGACTCATTTTCTTCAAAATATTTGTCCATACCATCACACACATTAAAATCAAACCAAACCAAAGTAAACAAAATAAAATCAATCTAAACAAGAGAATGAAAGCATCATAGGACTTCAAAACAAGATAATAGGAAACCAACAATGGCTACCATAATCACTCTATTATCTTCAAAATAGCTGCCCATACCATCACACACAGTAAAATGTAGCTATACAAGACAGAGAAAAATGAAACCTAACAAAATTATGAAAATAATACAAGAGTTCAAGACAAGACAACAAGAAATTCTTAGTGGTTACCACCTTCTACTCCTAGGAATGTCCTCCTATCATTTTCATAATATCTATTTTTGGAACCCACCAACTCCTTTAGTTTTTTACACTAGGAAGGTAACTCAGTGTTCACCCATATGAGTTCAAACCATTTTACCCATGAACATGATCTCCAGTTGTATCCATTTACCTACAAGAGCCTCGAGATTATCCTGCTTTATAGCTGGGTAGCTTTCCACTGTATGAAAATACCATATCTTTCTTATCTATTCTGCAGTTGGTAGGCAAGTTACCTTTGCTTTTTTCTGGGCTCCTGTCATATGGAACAATTGTTTCCTTTCCTTTGATTTTCACTCTATGAATTTCCTTTCAAGTTAAATGTGTTTCTTGTAGACAGCATATTGACAGATCTTGTTTCTTGATCCACTCACCCAGTGTTTCTGTTATTGGTGATTGAGGCTATCTACATTAATGGTTACAACAAGCATACATTGATTCTTTTCTGCCATGCTATCCTCCTGCTGTTGGTCCTCCACTTTCCGCCTTCACTCAATTGCCTGTCTTGTTTGGCAGTCCTCCTCTGCTGCTGTTCTTGGAACCATGTTCATCTTTATCTCTCTCTTGAACATCCTTCAGCACTCTCTGTAGGGTTGTTTTGGTGGTCATGGGTTCCTTCAGTTGTTTTTTATCATGTAAGTGTTTTATTTTTCCATCAATTTTGAAAGATAGTTTTGCAGGATACATCAATCTGGGTTGGAAGTTGTTTTCTTTTAGAATTAGCAACTCTTCACTCCAAGCTCTTCTTGATTTGATGGTTTGTGTTGAGAAGTCTGCCATGATTCTGACTCATTTTCCTTTATCTGTTTATTTTCTCCAATAGCTTTCATTATTTTGTTCTTGTGCCAAATTTCTGGAATCTTGATTATTATACGTCTGGGTGTAAATTCACTTTGCTTATGGCTAGTTGGAGTCCTATATGCCTCACTTATCTGTATGCCAGATCCTTTTCCAATGTTTGGGAAGTTTTCTGTTATTACTTCTGTAAGTAGCTTTTTTATTTCATTTGTGTTGACTCCTACTTCTTCACTGATACCTATCACTGTTACATTATTTTTCTTTGCATTGTTGTATAGCCACTGAATTACTTCCTGGTTCCTTGTTATTTTTCTTTTATTTTAAAAAAGCAAAACAGAAAAAAAGGTAGAAGTAATACAGAATTTCAAAAACAAAAAGTAAGAAATCAGTGCTACTGAGTATATTACATATTGTTATCTTAGAAGTGGTTGCTCAAATTATGAAATCTAGATGTAAAAAATGACCAGACAATCAAACAATGACAACACAGACTATTCCTTCTAATGAACTAACAAAGAATTAGTAGTGTAGTTATGTATCTTGCATGCTTATAGATACATACATTTATATGTATTTTGAGTACTTTCTTTTCCTTTCCTTATTACAATATCTATTGTACATTTTGAATTTTATTACTCTTTCAGGTTTTTAAAAATTATTGTTTATTTTTTACACTAGGGAGACAATACCATATTTACAATTGTGAGTCTGATTTATTTCACTTACGAGTATAGTCTTGAGTTGCCTCCATTTACCTATAAAATCCTTAAGATCATCTTTTTTATAGCTGACTAATATTCCATTGTATAAAAATACCACATCTTTTCATCCATTCTGCAGTTGATGGACATTTTGTTTGTTTCCAAGATTTAGCTATTAAAAATTGTGCTTCTATAAACATGGGTGCACATATATCACTGTGACATGATATTTTCGATTTTTCTGGGAATATATCCAGAAGGAGAATAGCTGGACTGAATGGGACTTCCCATCCTAGTTTTTTGAGGAATCGCCATACTGATTTCCACAGTGATCACACCAGCCTGCACTCCCACCAACAGCAAAGGGTACCTTTTTCCCCACAGCCCTGCCAACATTTGTTATCAGTTGATTTCTTGATGGCAGCCATTCTCTCTGGAGTGAGATGGAGTCTCAGTGTTGTCTTAATTTGCATTAGTTGAATGACCAGTGATGTTGAGCACTTCTTCATGTATTTATTTACCATTTGTATTTCTTCATCTAAGAAGTACGTGTTCATCTCAGATGCCCATTTTTGGATAGGGTATTTGAATTTGGGGGACCTGATGTTTTTCAATTCTTTATATGTTCTGGATATAAGTCCTTTGTCTGAGGGACAGTTGGCTAAAATTTTTCCCATTCTGTGGGCTTTCTTTTCACTTTCTTGGTGATTTCTTCTGAAGTGCAAATACTTTTTAATAAATGGGACCCTAGTTGTTGAATCTTTGAAGTACTTCCCATGCAGTTTGTATTTTGTTCACGAACACTTTGCCTACCCCTATGTCTGTAAGATTTCTACCTACCTTATTTTCCAGCATGTGCGGCATTTCTCTCCTAATATTTAGATCTTCGACTCATTTTAGCTTTAGTTTAGTGCATGGTGATAGACATGGGTCTAGTTTCATTCTTGAACATGTGGAAAGCCAATTTTTCTAGCATTATTTATTAAAGAGGCCATCTTTCTCCCAGTGAACATGTTTAGCCTCTTTGTCAAATATAAGGTGGCTGAGTGTCTGTAGTTGTATTTGCATCTTCTAATCTATTCCACTGATCCTCAAGTCTATTTTTTTTGCCAGTACCCGGCTGAATTTATCATTGTAGCTTTGTAGTATAATTTCAAGTCAGGGATTGAGATGCCTCCTGCCTTGCTTTTGTTGGCCAGAACTGTCTTTGCTATTCTAGATCTCTTCTGTTTCCAAAAGAATTTTAGGAATGTTTTCTCTATTTTTTTTTTTTTTTTTTTTGTGGCACCGGGTATTGAACTCACAACCTCGCGCCTGTTAGGGCAGGCACTTAAGGCACTGAGCCAAACTCCCAGCCCTGGGTTTTTGAGGCAGGGTTGCACTATGTAGCTCAGGCCGGCCTTGTGCTAGCATTGTAGCCCAAGTCGGCCTCGAACTCACAACGCTCCGCCTACCTCAGCCTCCCGAGTGCTGGGATCTCTGTATTTGTAAGATACGTTAATGATATTTTGATTGAGATTGCAATAAATCTGTATAACAGTTTGGGAATATGACCATTCTCATAATGTTGGTTCTTCCCAAGCAAGAGCTTAGGAATGTCGAAATGTCAACTCAAGCCCAGCCCTCCTTCCTGGGCAGAGAACAAACCCAGATCATGAAATCTATGACAACTTTGAAACTGTCACGTATACTGGATACACAAAATCATACAAATCCAGGGGTGTGGGGCTCTGTGGTGTATATTTTGGCTGTTGTTTGCTGAACAACGCTTTCAAAGCTCACTCTTATCTGCTGTTAGCTTCTGTCAGTGTTTCTTTAGACTTGTCATAACACAATAATGCCTGTTTTTGTGTAAGAAAGCAAAATACAAGCATTGAAAGGCAGAAAGTAAGATACTGACTGTGAAGCTTCCCTCCACCAACAGTGCCTCTTGCTTGGGGAATGGAGAGAGAAATCCAAGTCTTAAAAATGAAACCCAGTACCAGGCCTGCCATGGTAGAAAAGTGTTGGGAAAATCTCCATGACTCTTCTCAGCAATTCAGTATACATAGACTGTCATAGAAGACTAAGCTTAATAAAACTTAATAACATTTTTAAAAATTGCTTCAAAGAAAGTGAAACCAGTTTTTCACTTCCTGCAATGAAAACAAATTCAGACCCTTTCTTATATAAACAGTCAGAGCCTGAGCTGAAGCTGTGAGTCAGCATTCTGACAACCATGGGAAAAGAACCTGTTCTCTGTGCAGGTCCCTCTGGAGCAAACTGAGGACAAGAGATTCAAGGAGGCAAGTAGGTGAAGATGGGAAATTGGGTAGACAGAAAGCTATAGCAACAGAGGTGGAGATGAAAATAGGAACCGAAATCAGTGTAAATAGTTGTAAGGAGCGGTAAGAAACTCAGGCATTGAGGCTTATTAAGCACACAAGTATGAGTTTGTCATTATCTGTATTATAAATACTAGCTACAGATATGGAAAGAGTGTTTTAATTTAAATAGGAAATAATTCGATGATGTATATTATCAAATAAAAAATATACGTAATTCGGCCAAACCAAATTTTATGTAAAACTATCATTGTAACAAGGGGAACTATTGCAATAGGGAAAATAGTACAACCAACAGAGCTACAAGTATCTCTATGCCAAGGTAGAGAGATTTTTTTTTTCTTTTTTCATGAGGAAGGAAGAACCAGGTTAGGAATAGATTGAGATGGGGATACTGGGATAATTGGCAAATGTTTTCTTAAGGTTAAAAGATTATTAGGATAGGTCAATAAGGAGTTTTATGTAGGGTGAGGAAGATGGTAGGTCAAATTTGAAGAGAAGAGATGAATACTCAAAGCCTAAATATTGTTTGGTTGAGTTAACAGGGACATTTTTCTATTGATCTGTTAGGGCAAATAGTTCAACTAATTATTTATTCATCAAAGAATGAGAATTGTAATTCTCTGTCTAATCTGTCATAACTTTCTGAGAAAACAAAGAGGAAACATACAACTTAGCTAAATCAGTTGAAGTTTTTTGGATTGAGTCCTTTTTCTTCTTTTTCAACTTTTAAAAATTATTTATTCATGCACATCTGCAGAACATGCAGTTTATTTTCATCTTGGGGAGTGGGTTCATGTGTATAATACAGTTTTGTCTCTTTTTTTAAGAAAAAAATCTCCTTTCCCTCTTCTTCCCCTCCCTACCTGATCCTGTAATTTCTCTATCCCAGTTTTCATTCTTGTTAATATTATTAACTTTAGCTCATGTTACAACATATAACTTTTATGTTCATTGAAGTGATTAGGTTCCTCTACATGGCATGTCTTTATTCTACTTATTTCTCCTTCCCCTTTTCCTCTCCCCTCACTCTTGTTTCCCTGGATCACTTTCCTATTGCATTGTTTTATCCTCTTCTATTCATCCTTTCTTATTCTTTGTATTTGTAATCTGCCTCACTAAAATGAGAGGTACAATATGGTATTTAAATTTGTGTCTCTGGTTTATTTGACTCACATTTTATTTCCCAGGTCCATATTTTCATATATTTGTTAACAATTTCTTTTCTTTCTCTGTGAAGTGTGTTGATTTCTTTTGGCCATTTTTTGACTTGGTTTTTAATTTTAGGTGGTTTAATTTTTTGAGTTCTCTATATATTCTGGATAATAGTCTTCTCTCTGAGGAATAGTTGGCAATAATATTGTTCACTCTTCAGGTTATGTCTTCACTCTACTAATTGATTCTTTTGATGCACAGAAACTTTAGTCTGATAGAATCTCACTTGTTGATTCTTGCTGTTATTTTTTTGCAATTTAGGTTCTATTCAGAAAATCCTTTCTTACACCTGTCTTCACATGTTTTGCCTATTTTAACTTCAAGTAGGGTATTGTTTCTGTTTTGAAGTTTAGAACTTTGAACCATTTTGATTTTGATTTAAGATTATGGTGAGAAATAAGGGTCCAGTTTCAATGTTCTGTTAACAGATATACAGCTTTCCAAGCAGCACTTTCTGAGTAGACTAGGTTTCTTCCAACATATGCTTTTGGCCCCTACACCAAATATGAAACAACCGAATGTGTCTGGAGATGTTCAATATCTTCTATTCTGTTCCAGTCTTCCATGTATCTGTTTTTATTCCAGGACCATGGTATTTTTATCACTATTCCTATGTAGTATAGCTAAAAGTCAGGTATTCAAAGGCCTCCTCCTTTGCTCTTGTTACCCAAATTAGCTATTGTTGCTCTGAATCTCTTCTGGTTGCATAAGACATTTAGGATTGCTTTCTGTAGTTCTGTAAAGGATGCTGTTGGTATTCTAATTGGCACTGCATTGAGTCTATGTAATAGTTTTGAAAGAATGACCATTTTGAAAATACTGCTTCTGCCTATCCAGGAGCAGAGGACATCTCTCCACTTTCTGCGGTTCTCTTCAATCTTCTACGGAGTCCTGGAGTTTTCTTTGTAGGGAACTTTGACTTCCTTGGTTAGGGTATTTACTGTGTATTTCATTTTTCTTGAAGCTACTGTGAATGGTATTGATTGAGTTTTACTTGTACTCAATCTGAAGTGGTGCAGAAATAATGAGGAGGACAACAAAGTACAGAAAGATCTTTAATGCAGACAGGGGAGAGACACATGCACTGAGAATGCGGGAGCTCTCTCGCTGGACAAAGGATTGGGCGTTGCTTGTAAAGATTACCTTTTTGGGGAGGGATCTGGTTATGTAACAGTGATGGATTAGTGCTATGTGTTAGTGTGTGCAGGTTAGGGATTGGAGGATCCTTTGCGAGCGCAGGAAGGAAAAACAGGAAGCCAAAGTTTGGGCTGGGAGCACCAGAGAAAGAAAACTGATAAGCTGTCTTTTTATGGTCTCCTCGCCATGTTGAACCACCGCCATGAGGATGTGGCAGATCTCTGTGGCTAAAAACCTATCAGGTATTATTTTCATAATGACTGCATCCCATTCATTGTAAGTATGCAAAAATGCTAATGATTTCTGTTTGTTGATCTTGCATCTGCTATACTGCTGACATTGGTTATTGTTTTTAAGAGGCTTTGGTGGAGTTCTTTGAGTCACATAATCTACAGATAAGGATAATTTGAATTCTTTCTTTCCTATGTGTATCCCTTTAGTTTCTTCCTCTTATTTGATTTCTCTGGCTAAGATTTCAAGTACTATGTTAAATAGAAGTTGTGATAGTTGACATCCTTGTCTTGTTCTTGAATTTATGGGGAAAGGAATTTTCAAAACAGAAGATGGTGAAGGAACCTTTTTTTTTTTAAATCGTAGCAGTTTTCTAGGAATGAAAGGAGTTCAGGTAAATCTTAGCATTATTACTAAGACTCCTGTGAGCAGCAGGTATGATTATTACAGATAGAGAAAAGAAAGCACCTCCCTTGATCTGTAAGATTAATGAAAGCATTCAGAAATAAACAGAAACATGAACTAAGCCCAAGGACAGAGACCAAGAAAAGATGGAATGGGAAAGGATCTTGAAATATCACACAGAAAGTAAAGAAACAAATTTGAGGAGGACAGAAAATGGTGCAGTGAGGCTTCTAAGGGAGAAGAGTTATTAGAAACAGAATGGTTGTAAAAATAATTATGGGAGTAGATTATGACTAGATTATAAAGAACCTCCAATATTAAGCTTAATTAATTGTGACAGTGTGTAAACCAATAAAGAGATTTCAAAATTTTGGAGAAAAAGAAGTAAATGATTTTCAGGTTGCAATGTGGAGAATGAACCAAAAAAAGGAAAAAAGAAAGTAGAGTTAGGTGTTTATTGTACTGAGCAGTTATGTGTGTTATAAGGAACAGAGTTATGGTAAACAACTAGAAAAATCACTATTTTAAGAATAAAACTTCCCTTCAAAGTACATTTTAACTGAGGAATTCCCTCATCAAATGTATGCCTTTGAAAAGTTATCGTAACTGTGAATGGGGGGTATTTATGATGACTTTCTAGTTGAATAAGTTATTTTTTGTGGTCTAACAAATTCACCAAACTGCTCCTAGCATGAAGGAATACTAAGAATTCAGGAGGCATAGACTAAGTGGCAAACTAAAGGTTCATAGAAATGTAAAGACAATTCAAGAAGAGCATAAAACAGCCTATATTTATCAGTAACCACAATACACAAAGCTATCATTATTTACCCAGAAATCTAAGCCTCAAGCTATTTCTATTTAATTTCTTTGTGTTTTCTCAGCATGTGAAACATTCTGGAATTATTTAGCTTATTGAGTGTTGACCGGTTCATAGTATGCTTTCTTTATCAAACTGCCAACTGTCTAAGGACAGGAATCTAATCTGCCTTATTCACCAATCAACCAACACCACCTTGAATATTTCCATGCACTCTGAAAGGGTTCACAGTATTTTTGGAATAAATTCTTGAATTTGTAGCATCTCCTTGCTAAATCTCTATTCCATGTTATGTCTATGATCAGATTTGATGAAAGCCATATACAGTATAAGGAGGGGTACAAAAAAGAGATATTCAACATGGAGAGTTCCTTAATATGAGAGAATGAAAGAGAAACTTTTAGACTTGGTGATTTGAACTCATCAGGCTTGCTGAGAATTTATTTTCCAGAGAAACAATAAAGGAAGAAGTGATATAGATAGTAACTGGATGAGTTGTATTCATCAATTCATTTTATCAATCATTATTTGTTGAGTCATATATGCTCCTTTAAATTGTTTTTTTGAAAATCATGTAATAAGGGAAATATAAAGACTGCAAAAACCTAGTCAAATCCAAACTTCATTAAAATAGAGAAGGCCTCAGCTAAATTATCTAACTTGAAGAAAGCAGGAAGTTAAAATGCTGATCATAGACACAAGACATAGAAAATGGGACCCAAAATAAGATGAGTAGGAACAGGATTTAGAAGGCAGAGCTGAAGGATATGCTGGAGACATTTCCAGGAAAATGGATGCACCCTGAGTTCACACTCTTAAGTGAAGTAAATTGGGCACACTTATAAATACGAGATTGTTTCTATTGTGGAGGAAAGCAAAGGGTAAATAAGGACCAAAATGTATAATAGATATTATGAAACACAAGGAAAATATTCAAATGGGGAAAGGAACAAGGGAGAAGGGAGAGGATAAGGAAAGGAAGGAAAAGTTAAAAAAATAATAAAAGTAATAGAAGGCAGATTTATAAGTATTTTGAAGAGGTTAGAGACACTTTATCCTGTGGGACCAGAGCGAGAAAAACAAGGTTAGATGTTAATTATCATCTTGAATATGAAGGTAAATGTAATTGGAGGTGAGAAAATTCTGACCAAAAGGCTTCATTAGTCTCTAGAAATACCAAGTGATTTTTCCAATGTGATCAGAACCAATGTGCGATGTTTGATATAAAATTTTTAGAAGCCTTATCATCAACTCTGTTTCTGAGTTGTATGTCCAAACAAGTCCTTTAGACCTTTTCTTCTGTATTTCTTTGACCTCATTGTTTCAGATGAGATAGGTGTGTATATATTAGACATAAAATTATAACTGTGTGTTTCTGATTATAGTGCATTAAGGAAAGATAAGAATTAAAGACGATTCTCTTTGGAACCAGAGACCCTGGAAATATGCAAATAAGTTATTTTCAACTTTTGTTTACCTCTTATACATGGAAGAATACAATGTGAAATGTTTTGTGTTTAACATCTTCCTCACTAGGTAATATTGTGAGGTTAATCAATGCAATTCTATAGGTCTGTGATAGTTGTATAGTATTCCATTATATAAATGTCACCAATTATTCACCCATTTTGTTGTGGAAGGACACTTGATTTACTTGCAGGTTGTACAAATAGTGCTGCCATAAACATTTTCATGGATGTATTTGAGATATGTATGTGGATATTTCCATATACCTAGAAATGGAATTCTTGGCTTATTTCTACCATTTTTGTTTATATATCCATGATGTCCTATTTTGTTTGGATATTTTCATGATATTTGAGTACTAATTGAAATTCACTGCACTGTATTATTCATTTGTTTAGAATGTAAAACTTAATCATTCCAGTTTGTTCATCATGACCATCCTCCACTGTTATCTAGTACATTCAAATATATTTTTTGTATCAATTTGGCAAATATTCACTCTGACACCACACACACACTATCCTCATCCCTTATGCTTTTGAACCAGCTGAAATTTTAGTCAATCTTTTGCTAATTTTTATATTACATAGCAACAGTTATTCTACTATTTTTTTTTGTTCATACGTTAATTTAGATGGCATATAATCCTAGATTCCAGTTCTTATTCCCTAGGAATAGTGAAAAGTGCTATAGTTTATAGGTGAAGTTTTGCTCCTGAAAAATCATCTCCATATTAGTTGTGTTCAGTGTATGCAAACATAGCACAGTATTAAGTAAACTGAGGCACAGCTGAGACCACAGATACAGGCAGAGTTTAAGCAATGTGCAAGAACTCTATTACAGACCCAGTGTGGCCTGAACAAGGGCCAAAAGACCATTGTCCTGGAGCAAGGACCAGAGCACGTTTTATAGGGGAATTTAGGTAGGAGAGAGGGGCATTGCTGAGGGGCAAGCAAAAGATTGAATCTCTGCGTAGAGGGTACAGGGCTAGCTTACAGAGCGGTGTAGGGTACGTGGGTGGAGTGTTTGATGGAAGGCACAGGATGTCTTTTGTAGTTTTTCATGAGATCACCTCTCTGCAAAGTGAGCCGCCTGGCTTCCTGTTGAACTCTACTACTGTGCAGATGTGAATAACAGATCTTCTTGTGGAGTTTTTGTCTCCTAGCTGGGTGGGGGTCTCGTTTGGAGACCTACACACAGTCTGTTCATTCAAGTTTTATTTGGTCTTACTGAAAATGAACCCTTAATCTGCTCCCTCTTCAAGTTCAAAACCAAACTCAGGAGAAAATTCTTGTGATTACTAAGCACATTGAAAACTCTCACCACTTTTCAGTGGTATTATTAGAGTACAGTTGAATGCACTGATGGCCAGAAAAGTCCATTCCTAGTAGATTCCGTGAGAAGCCCACAGTTACAATTTCCTTGACACTCTCACCTGGGCCGTGTTGAAAGCCTCTCAGGGCTCTCTGTTATGGTATTGGCCCTACTTCCTTTCCCACTATACATTGTCAACACTTGCAGGTATGTATCGGTGGGTAATAATCCTGTATTTTCAAGTAATTTTTGTTACTGTCAATTAGAAATATCATAATATCTGGGAAGATACAAGAGATTCTTCCCTTAGTTTGGTTGTTGAAGCTGCCTAGTTTCAGCTTCTGTTTCACACAACCAGGTTGAGTATCCTGACAGTAGGCCTGACATAGAATTTACCATAGAAGATTCTTTTCTTTGAAGGTAAATTAGTCATGAATGGAATTAGTTTTTGATACTATGGATTTGATGGATCCCAAGAGTAATCTCATTCACTAATGAAATCAAAGAAAATGAAAACCATCATGTTTCATTTCCTCTTAGTTATGGAATTTTTGCTCACTTATTTTCCGGGTCACATGGCTAGATGATATTTTACACTCATGTTTGATGTAAACTAACACCTCTGATATATGGGTCACAGTGGCAAACTTGAATAAGTTGTTTTTCAGAAAACTGAATTTAGATCTGAATGATGAACACCACTGACCATTCACTCCCACTTAAGTGTCTTAAATACTTTTTCACTGCTGGGACAAAAATACTCAATACCCTCATGTCAAAGGAGGAAACATTTACTTTAGCTCACAGTTTGTAGAGATTTTAGTGCATAGTCAGCTGACTCCAAGGTAGGGTGGAATGGGGGAGGAGAAACAGTTCATGGTGTGGTAGGCAGGAAGCAGTGGAGAAAGCCTGGCTTCCCACTTGACCCTCATATCCCATTCACAGAATAAGCCTTCCCATTATTCACACTCATAACTATGCTAATTCAGTCAGTGGGCTAATTTAGTTATCACATAACCTCAATCCCTATTAATACACCCTAAATCCAGCCACCTGCAAAAAGCCCCACATATGTGTGCATGAGGCTCTGGGTAGAAATGTAGATACAAGCCATAACACTAAGTCCCTATGACAAAGTGGGCCTGGTTGAGTAACATTAGTCCACTTTTCATGCAACTTCATAACTTGAGAGGAACTAGTAGAATTGTTTTCTTACTTGACAATTCAGTCTAAATTCTCATGTCCTTGTCATGTACTAAGATAATGCCACTAATAAATTAGTCAGAAATTTATCTTTTCTGAAATGAGTACAAAGCTGAAATTTCTAACTTCATAGTAGAAAGGGAGACAGTCTTCTTTCCTTCTTGGCTGGTAACCAAGGACCTGCTAATTGTAGCCAGTGCTACCCTGAAAAGTAGGAAGAGAAGTCCAGGGCAAACAGAAACTGATGACTCTTTGTTTTTCTGTGGCTCTGGGTCCTTTTTCTTTTTCTTTCTTCTTTCTTTCTCTTTCTTTCTTTCTTTTTTTCTTTCTTTCTTTCTTTCTCTCTCTTTTTTCCTTTCTTCCTTTCTTTCTTTTCTTTTTTTTATTTAAGAGAAAAAAGAAGACACATATAAGAAAGACAAAAAGCAAAAGAGACAAATAAATGACTAGAGTAAATGCACAACAGTAACACTATAGGTTTACAAAACAGAATGATAGAAACTAGACAATGGTTGTAATATTGTGTATTATCTTCAAAATGGTTGCTTACATTAATAGATATAGACAAGTAAAATTGATGTAATCATATGAGTATTAATCGATCTTTCTCAATAACTAATACATTAGCAATATGTTCGTTTTACTTATCTTACATATATATATATATATATATATATATGCAGATTTATATCTTTTCCTTTTCCCTTCCCTCTTTCCCCCTTTTCCCTTCCCAATTACTTTTGCTCTTCAAGCAGTTTTTTACCCTTACATAGCATTTATTGTAGATTTTGGATCATATATACTTTTTCGGTTTCTTACACTATGGAGACAATATGGTATTTACACATGTGGATTTGATTTATCTCACTTATGTGTATGGTCTCAAGTCATGTCCATTTACTTATAAAAGTCTCAATGCAACCTTTCTTAATAGCTGAGTAGTACTCCATTGTATAAAAATATCACATCTTTTTTATCCATTCTTTGATTGATGGGCACTTGGATTGTTTCCAAGATCTGGGTATTACAAATTGGGTTGCTATAAACATGAGTTTATCCCACACTAGATTTCAGAAGAGATTAACCTAGTCCCATACAGAGACATCTTAGCCAACTTTTGGTCCTACTTGAAGGAAAGAATAGGAAAAAAACTCATGAAAGAGAAAATGGGTGAACTCAGCTGATTTCCACTATTAAACTAAGGGACTATGAATGTATTGGACTAATCCCAAAGAGGGAGACATGGATGAATATTTTTTCCTTCAATGTATCATAAGAATGTCAGAATGCTACACATGATACATAAGTCAGGAAAATGACTGATGGTGGTGGTGGTGGTGACACTCAAACAGGATTGTCAAGAGTAAGTCATGAAGAACAAGCCTTATACAACAAACATCCATTTCACTTGTGTTAAAAATAAACATTTCTCAGAATTGAGATGTCATCGGGAAATGAAACCAAATGGTCTGTTTTCAGTATTGGAGGTTGGCCTGAGTTATAGGATACAGCTGTATGGTAGAAAGAAAGTTTTTACTAATTTTGTACATTAATGAAACTTTTACTGACTCCTCCTGTGTACAGGCCATGTGTTCTTGCTGTGAAGAAATCTTAATAATATAGACACAGGCCCTATTTATTGGAGACTTACACCACAGTCATAGAAAAGACATAGGTAATAATGCAAGGCTCAGCATGAGAGTGCAAAAATGTGTCCTCAAAGAACTCTGTAGCACCAAAGGGTATTTCCTTACTCCTCTCTCAATATTTAGTAGAATAAACTGATAGGATTAAAATGTAAAAAAGTCATACTAGCCTTTATCATGCAAAGTGAGAAAATGTATCATGGGGTAAAAACATAAAATGTGATTATCCACCTCTGTGTCGTTATTCAGCAATGCATACAGGGTTCTTTTCTTGATGGTGGGAGACAGTAGAACATATAGACATCTTGAAGGATTAGGAAATTTTATTAGGTGAATGAATGATCATAAACAAAGTCATATTACAAAGGTCTTCACAACTCTAATGAGCCCAAAGCAGCAGATTTGTAAGGGAAACCCTCCAGGTGTAAGTACATGCCCTCAGTACTTTACTCTGAGGTACAGAACAGGATTTCAATCTATAGATGGAAGGCGCTGTGTTTACTCTTACAGTCAAGTAATAATGTAGACCTTATACAACATACATAAGGGTGATTCCAGAGCAGGAGAGCCTCTCCCTTGGTACAAACGACTCAGCATATAAAAAAATTACCATAGTTTGTAGATACCATTCTCTGAGGATCAATTGGTGTAAGAGGATAACTGTCACAACAAAAGTCTCAGAGGCTGCCATTACACACTTAGAATTTGTTAGCTACAGAAATCCTGCCTGAAGTCTCTCATTCTCACAGATGGAATCCTTAGGTCAATTGTTTGGTGAGGGAGAGGGAGAGATTAATTTACATTTGAACATCCATTTCAGCGTGAGATGAAGTACATTGAGCTACATTATCTTATTTTATCTCCATGAATGTTATTGAAGTAGATAATAGTACCGCTACAAACATGTTCATCAAATGTTTAGCTGCTTGTAACTGCTTAGGTCACCTTTTTCCTACTCAGAGTATACACAGTAGTGCTGGAAATTTCAGATTTACATTTTGTCCTGTAAAGCTTAATAATTTTGTTCTGAGAAAGTCACTGTTCATACATAGACTAACAGAGATAAAACATACAAATTGATTAATGTGAAAAACCTGGAGCCATATATATAAGATGTGACTCAGAGGAGTAACATGGCTGAATTTTATAAAAGGATCATCCAAAAGATAGGAAGTTGGATTTCTGAGGGGAGGAATTTGGTGTAGGTTCTGGAAGGTTGAGTTGGGAGGTGCACAGTGACCAACTGTTGTCTTGGAATGCAGATGAAGTTTTCCAGATAATAGTCACCTGTAGTAATCTCTGTCTGAGCCACATGCAGACCCCCAAACTTCTTCCTGTGAAAGTGTGTCTTAGTTGAATGGGAGGATATGCGATAGAAAATCTTCTATTTGCATGCACCATTTACTAATGCTGATAGATATCAGTTTCTTTTTACTATGTATCATAGTTCTGTAGGCTCTTGGAATACCCAATTCAAAATATACTAAATAAATAGATTTGGGGTATTTTGGTCTCCCTTACTAGTTACTGATGGATTATCGACACAAACGTATCTCAGACTGACTTAAAAATTCTTGCTCATTAGAAAAGTATCTATAGTCCTACTCAACATTAGAAGATAAGTTTTCAGTATGACAGTTTCTTCCTTTATATCTTGTTTGTGTGTTTCTCATGGCAGTTCACAGAAGTAGTTATTCACATTCACCTGAGGAAAGTAGCTCAGACATATGCTAATTTCCTTATTCAACCATCACATATTTCTTGAACATTCATGTTTCATTTTGTCAGGAACTAAGGATACAAAAAAAGAATAAAACAGATCCTCTCACAACTGGATGAAGAGGGAAATGCTCTGCTCCAAGGATAAATTCAGTCCCACTGTCACAGAAGCTGAAATGAAGCTGTGAGTTAGCAGCCTGCAGTCTTGAGGAAAGAAGCTGCTCACTGTTCAGGTCTCACTGGAGCAACCTGAAGACAGGGACATGGCCTCAGGGAGACAAGTACGTGAAAAAGAAGGTGAGAAATGGGAGTAGACAGCTACCACAGACTTAGATTAAAACACAAATGGAAACTGATTGGGATTTTATGGGCAAAAATCTTAGATGCAGAGATTTTAAGACATGAAGAACACAAAGATGAATTTCACAGTGTTACTATGCCAGAAAACTGATAAAAATTTGGGAAAAGAGAGATAAAATAATCTACAAAGACTCTAAATGGAGGGGGAAAGGGAGAAGGAAAGAAGGAGAGATGAGGACTAGAGAGAAAGAGAGATAGAAATAAAGATAGAGATAGAGATAGAGAGAGAGAGAGAGAGAGAGAGAGAGAGAGAGAGAGAGAGAGAGACTTGTGTTTAATAATAATGCTCTCAAGATAACTAACTAGAATCCCTTGCAAAAAATACACTATTGCTTTCCTGAGCATGTGCCCTAGAGATATTAGGGCTTCTCACTAGACTCCACTTCTAGAGGGTTGCACAGTCCCTCTCAAGACTGCTACCCTGAGACCAAGCTTTCAATCACATGGACTTTTAGGGAACAGATAAAAGCTGTTCTGAACACAGCATTCAGTCCCTGACTCCCACAGGTTTATATATGTCTCACAGTGCAAAATGCATTCATTCTAAGCTAATAGTCCCACCTTGTTAATGGACTTATTAATCCTCAAAAGTTCAAGTCCAAAATGCAATCTGAGACTCCTGTCGAACTGTCACCTTTGTGTCCCTATAAATATTAAAAAGTTACATCCCTCAGAGATAAAATAGACTCCACTTTAGATTGCATGGAACTATTCCAGAAGGGATAAATAGGCAAATGGAAAGCTATAATGAGTCTGAATCAAAAGCAAACCCTACCAGAATATATTTTAGGCCCTATTCTACACATGCGTATCCTAAACAAAAGGCAACAAGGCATACGACCCCAAAGACATGGACAGACGCGTTCCTACGGTTTTGAAAGTTCCTACCGTGTAATTTTTCTCTGAGCCTTCACAGTGTTGTTGGCAGCTTTCCTAGCAGATGTTTCATGCCTTTTGCTATTCTGCCTCTTGGGGGTTCTCCACGTTGGTTCAACTTCCACCGCTCCATGAGGTTTCACCACATCAAGAGTGCAATTTGTGTGCTCAGTCCTTGCAGTGCAAATTTTCATGGTCCGCCAGACTTTCTTTCAAGATTTCTGTGTAAGACACCATAACTCTATACTTGTTGTATTTTCTCCACTTGCAAAAATATTACATTGATGATGCCACATCCTGCCTTCAGGCGGAGCTGTCCCCAGGTGCACATGAGCCATGGCTGCAGAAATTTCAGAGCACTGTGCCAGTGAGGCAGATCACGAAGTAGTTCGGGTGTGCAGAGTATCCTGGGGATCTCTCCTAACAAAACTGTGCCCTGGAAAGTCTACAACCAGTGAGACTGATGGGCCCCCTAGGAAGGTAGCTATCCTGAGATTCCTTTGAGTGACCATTTTGCTTGTCCTGATTTGCAGGCCTGGGCTCCTCTTTTCCATGTTTCTCTTTTTAGTAAGACATGACTCAAATGTCAAACCTTCTGTCCTAAGCACACGTTTTTGCTCCTTCCCTGACCATGCTGTGAATTTTGCAGTTGTTTTGTTCTGCTTCCTTTGGTCCCAAATGTCATTCAAAGTCTGATTAAAAACAGTTAGCAACACCCATGCCAATGCCTGAACAATGTGTTTTGAAATCTCCTTCTCAAATTAAGTTGAGTTTCATTCTTAAGCTACAGTTTTCACAAAGTCATTGAGAATGGACACAATAGTGCCACCTTTTTTTGTCGTGATTTTATATGACTCACCTTCAGTACAATTTCCACTAGAATCCTCACTTCTAACTAGAGATAATTCACTCTTTTCTCATCTTCTGAGCCCTTGCTAGAATTGCGCATGATACTCCACAAACCTGATTATAGTCCTTTACTAGCATCTCTTCCAATTTGTGCCTATGGGCCAATTCCGAATGCTGTATCTCATCTTTAAGGACAATGATAATAATGACCCAGCACTTTGGTGCCAATTTAGTCTAATTTCTGTTACTCTAATAACACATATATGATCTCAAACTTAAAAAAGAAAAGGATTTATTTAATTTACAATATTCAAGACTGAAAATCAAAGCAGTATAAAATAGGTGCTTGCAAAAGCAAGTGGTGCATTGCATGTAGAACAGAGTCACAGTCACCAACAAGGAAGTAGAGACAGAGAGAGAAGCCAGGCTTGCTGCTTTATAACAACAATTTCAGACCATTAACCAGGGTTGCAGGAGAAGATATCTTAATCCATCTTGAAGGCACAACCCTAATGACTTATGAACTTCAGATTAGACTTCACTTCTTGAAGAGTCCACGGCAACTCCCAATACAACCACCCTAAATACCCAACTGCTAAATACACCCGCTAAGCAGCAACCATGCCACCTACCATTCATAACACACACTCTCTCTCTTCTCTCCACCTCTCTCATCTCTCATTTACCCCTTCTTCCTTCCCTTTCTCCCTTTCCCACCCTCCCTTTATGCATCTTTTTTCTTTCCTCTTCTACTTGAGCTTCAATTATGGGAATACTGCTAGGAATTCATGATAGTCCACAGTTGGCATATTCTCTTCTCACCCTCAGATTACATAAATTCAAAGACCTATATTAAAATTCTCTGATTCCTTCTTCAGTTGCTTTATTTTCTGTTGATGCACTTAGTGAATGTTTCATTTAATTTTTGCAATTTTTAGCTCCAAAATTTCTCTTTTTGAACTTTTTCATAATCGTGTCCATGTATATTGAAACTCTTTTTGTTGCTATCATTAACCTGTTTTCCTCTAACTTTTGTACATGTTCACCTTTACCTTTCTAAGTATATGCAAGCCATGTAATTTAGTATATTTGACATTTTAAGTCCAATGACTTTTTCCCCAAAGCATATGTTAAATTTTTAGGAATGGGCCATACTTCCTATTTCTTTCCATGTTCATTAGTGTACTGTTGAAAAGTGGACATTTTGAAATGATAACGCAGTAAGTAGACATGATCGTTGTCATACTCAGGGTTTGTTTTTCATGGTTATTGTTGCTTGTAATTTTTTTCTTAAGGGACTTTTGAAAACCTTTTGTATAAAGACTCCACTTTACTCCTCTGATTCTATTTTCTGGGGAAAATGATAAAAATTAGCTGTTGGGAACTTTTGAAGATGGAAATTGACCTAGGGCATGGCACAGACATGACACTACCAAAGTAACAAAGAGTTCCTGGGTCAACCATGTTAAAAGATTTGTACAGCCCAGAAAAACACCACGCTCCTAGACAATCCAAGCAATGGATAGCTAGGCAGAGGGGCTGGAATTGATGTCATCCTTACCAGTACATAAATAAGCATGCTGTGTTGGTTGAGCAGTACCTTTCCTCCCATCAGGTGAATAAGGGCTCCACCTGACCCCAGCTTTGTCTCTTCTTTATTTTTCTCATTCTCTTGCAGTCCTTTACCCCAAGAACCTCAGGAGCTGCATGGGTTGTGGCAATTAGTGTAATATAATCCTAAATATTTTTCCTACTTTACAACTTAACAAAACTAGGCCTGATGTTTTTTGCTTTGAAATACTACTCATTATTGATTTATTTTCCTTAACACATATAGGCCTATTCAGATTATCTATTTTTTTCTTTTTCATTTTTATTCGTGTGTGTATGTGTGTGTGTGTGTGTGTGTATTCACACTCAATCGTGTACCCCAGGAATTGAATTTGGGATTTTTTTAAAGCTTACATAGAATCTACAAAAAAAATCAATAGAACATACAAGCAGGCTTAGCAAGGTTATGGTACAAGGTCACAAAGCCATATACAGAAATCCAGAGTTGGCCTATATACAAGCAATGAACAATTCAAAAGTAGAATTGTAAAGGCACAAGTTACAACATCACAAAAAAGTTTAAAGTAATGTTACTGTACAAGTCCACCAAAATGCATTCATTATCTGTATCCGAAATACTATAAAAACTGCTCAAAAGTACTCAAATACAACCTAAATAAGTGAAGAGAAACTACATATATGAATTGGACAAATATCAAAATATTTATTCTCCCTAAACTTATCTATACATTCACCTCAATATCTATCAAAATCCCAGAGACTTCTTTTTAACTATCTTAACTAATTTTTATATACATTTATATAAACATATACATAGTTTTTCTTTCAATTTGTCACACAAGTGCAACAATTGATGCTTGCATATGTGTGGCTTATTTATTTCACTGATAAGTATATTCTCAAGGCACATTCATTTAAGTGTGAAAGTGTCTAGTTTATTGTTCTTTATAGCTGAGTAGTATTCCATTATATACAAATACCACATCTTTTTTGTCCATTCATCAGTCGATGGGCATTTAGGTTGTGTCCAAGATCTGGCTATTATGAACTACACTGCTATAAACATAGGTGCGAATTTAGGATCTTTTGCATGACATGTGCTTCATAACTGAATTGTACATACAACCCCATTCCTTCTCTGAGCTTCAGTAGATTGTGTCTTCTGAGGAATCGGTCCATTTCATCTAGTTATAAAATTTGTGGGCATGGCCTTGTTCCTAATATTCTTTCTTACCATTTTAATGTCTGGATTCAGCAGCTACGGTTTCATCACTGTTGTGATATTAGAATTTGTACCTCACTTTCCCTAATCTGTGTTATCTTCTTTTTAGAAAATATTTTCAATGAAATAGATTCTGTTTCATTGTTTTTTCTGTTTGTTTCCTGTCTTCCATTATTGGATTCTAGTTTAATGTTTATTGTCTCTTTCCTCTTGCTTCTTTGGATTTGTTTCTCTTGAATTTCTAAGGTGTCACCTTAGATAAGCACTTTCTGATCATTCTTCTTTTCTCATTCATTTGCTTAATGCTATAATTTTCTCACAGACTATTGCATTCACCATGTCTTACAAATGTTGATACATTTCTTCTATGGTACAAATACCTCTTGATATTTATTTGTTGTGATATGAACAACTGGCGTCTTTTGGAATGTTACTAAGTAATGTAGGTGCCTCTTTGATGAAATGGATCCATGTTTTGCAAAAAGTCTACATGAAACAAGTAGATGCTTTTTTCCCTTTGGGAGAATGGAAGGCTTGTGTCTCCTACCATGTGAGAATACAGCAAGCAGCCACCAAGTACAGTACTCACAAAACACTGAACTTGTTTAGGCCTTACTTTTGGATCCCTAGCCTCCAGAAGTAGATTTCTATTATGTCTATATTAGCTCATCATGGATATTTTGTCAGAGTAACCCAGAGTGCAACAGCTTGATATCAGCATAGTCAGATTTTTCACCTTTTATTTACATCTGTCTGACAATTGTAGATTCTTTTATTGTTGTATTTAGAGGTTACATTAAGATTCGCAACCCGCATTCTTGACTTATTCATTTCAAATTCTAGATTCAAATTTTAATGACTCAGTGAAGGATAGAAAGGCCAAGACAGAAATAAATATAAATAGTGTTTTAGTCTATTGTGGATGACTATAACAGAATACTGAAGAATAGGTAATTTATAATGAACAGAAACTTTTAGCTCACAGAACTGGAACTGAGGAAGAACAAAATACAGACTGGTGCAGACAAGGACCTGTTAAGTAAGCCATCACAAAGCTGAGGGGAAAGAAGAGAAATACAAAATGGACTAATTTCATTCTTTCATGAAGGGATTAATCGCACAGACTGCGCATAGTCTTTATGAAACAATCATGTCTCAAAAGCCCTACCGTATTATTTTCCTAATTTTTTTAAAGGTCTGGCCTTTTAAAACTATGACAATAGCATTTGAATTCCAGCATGAGCTCTGGAGGAGATAAATATTTGAGGTAAAATATTACACTACAGGATGCTAAAAATTCCTATTCTAGCACACACACACAAAATGTATTTATTTTATCCTATTTGCTCCAAAACTCTTAATGTATTCCAGAATCAACTCAAAAGACCAAAGTCCAGATTCTAGTCCAGACCAGAAATGGGATAAATGTAAGGTACAATTTGTCCTCTGGTAAATTCTTCATTTGTGAATTGACGAAATCAAATGTGTTAATTTATTTACAAAATACAATAGTGGGATGGGTGAAGGCTTTCAACATAAGTTGTATTGGACAATGTTACTTAATCAACACTAAATCTTACCTGCAGAATGATCTCTTCCAATCCATGTTCCAAATCCTTAGCATACTGTGATAAGGTTAGTGTCCCCAAGACTCCAACAGCCCTGCCTCTATGGTTTTGCTGGGGTCAGGCCCCATGACCACTCCTACAAGCTGTAGTCTCTCTCTTGATGTTCTCCCTGCTGGCATTGTACAGTAGTATCTCTGTAGTAAGGGGTCTCTGGGGTAGGTCTTGACTAATGATCTATAAAACTGATGGACATCTTCTCCATGGCACTTCTGTGCCTGTGGCACTTCCCTGAAGCATCCTTAAAAACCACTCTGCATGTCTAGAGAATTAAAGCCTTGTGGATGGAAACAAGGTTTATAACTTGTGCCTTTCACAGTGGTGATCAGCACCAAACACAGGGACAACTTGTGACACAGCTGGGACAATCAGGAAGTGTTGCACCAGAATGTGGGATCAGAGGCAGCTGGGAGTAGCAAATTCTGGGGTTTTCTGAGGCTCTTGAACTGCTTTCTGGAAACTTTTGTGCCCTCAAGAGCCCAGTATTCTGGGTCCTAATGGAAGTCGCAGCCTGAAACTCTTCTGAAATACCTTTGGGTTATTTCCCCCCTGGCTTAATGAATAGCATTTAGCTTCCTTCCAGCCATATTAATCTTTTTATCAAATCCTCCTTTGGTCACATCTTTGCTTCTCTTTTCTACACTAACTTTTTCATTCATATACTGTATAACCCCGATAGTATATTTTCAAATCATTAAACTCTGTTCCCCTTTTAATTATAGATTTCACCTTTAAATAATTTCTCCACTGTTTCATTTTATTATGTTTATGTAGCTGAGGAAAAGCATGCACTTCCCTGAGCGCTCTCCTACTGAGAGATTTCTTCCGTTAAATGCACTAGTTTATCATTCTTCAATTTTGCCTTCTATATATGACTCAGACAAGATACTATTCATCTAAAATTTTTCCCTCTTTGTAATAAGGATAGCGTTGGTTTCCCATACTTCGCTCATTTCTAAGAATTCACAGAATTCCTTTATCGTATTTATTTTTTTAAACAATATTCTTATTATGACCATGTTTGCCTCTAAATAGTTTCAGACTTCCCTTGTAGTCCTTTTTAGACTCAACAGACTTTGCTTTCATGCTCCATTTGTGTTACTGTAGGTCCTTACAAAATTTGTTTTCCTCCAAATTCTTCCAGGACACAGTTATAGTCAGACTTCCACAGTTTTCTGCTATTTCTTTGTTTCTTCCTTTTTTTTTTTTTTTTTTTTTTTTTTTTTTTTTTTTTTTTTTTTTTTTTTTTTTTTTTTTTTTTTTTTTTTTTTTTTTTTTTTTGCTATAGTAATACCTTGTTTCTCTGTATCATTTTTTTTTGTCACAATTCATTATCTGTTGTTATAACAGAATACTGAGAATGAGTAATTTACAGTGACCATGCTTTTATTGGCTTCTACATCTGGACACTGGGAAGTCCAAGATCAAGACCCAGGCACTCTGTAAGAGACTTATTGCTACATCACCACATACAGAAGCCAAAAGTATAAAGAGGCAGAAGGGGGCTGAATTAACACTTTAATAATAGGATTAATCACAATGATGAGAGCAGTCTTCATTGCTTAGTCACCTCTGAACTCTGCCAACCTTCAATATTGTTATGTGGCAGTTGAATTGCAATGTGAGTTTTACAGAAAAGACACACTCAAGCCACTGAAGATGAGATGCCTGTTATAGTAACCTAATAAAGACATGTGAAAGCAAAAATTAAGCATAAGCTGGCAGAGGAAGATGAATATAAAATGTTAAATATGAAATGAAAAGTTCAAGAGAGGTAAAGGATGAAATTGAAGGGGAGGTCAAAATAATTAAGATGTGTTGTATACCTGTTGCAACTTTCCATGATGAATGCAATCATATGTACAGCGCACCTGTACCACTAAGATGAGTAATGGAAAGATAGGAATGGTACCAGTCGATATAGGTTTTGCAGAAACTAATACAGGAAGGATAACTGAAGAGTGGCATCACTTTGTTTTAAAAACTTCAAAATGCATGTACATTTTCAAATTGCCACCCACTAATTAATTATTTTCATGCAAATGATTCTAAGAGCAAGTTCAAAAATCAGGATACTAAGTTGCAATTCATCCATTACCAAAAAGCAATCTAAGTTTGAAAAACACACAAAATAATGTCTTCTACACATCCCACACAAAAAGACAAAAAAGTTAACAAAAAAGAAAAAAAAAGTATAAATTGAATAATCTAAGGGAGGAGATGAAAAGGTCTTCCTATGGAGACTGTCTAAGGTGAGAAAACAGTTCAGGTAACCACCAGGTTTCTGTTCTTCACACAGCCATGGCAACTGCAGACCACAAGACTGATGAATCACTGCACGGAGAAGAGATGAAGCAAGTTTTCCAAGAGATTCTGCAAAATGTTGGACTGGACACTGAGTTTTGGTTGCCTAAATTTCAGGAACACCTGGGTGTGACCTGTGCACAGGCCTTACAATATTTAGAAGAAAAAGACTTCCAGGTCCTGAAATCCCTGATGCGGCATCCATGGGAAAAGAAAGCCCTGGAGAAACTGTTTGATCTGTTACATTCAAATATTCACCCAGAGTTACAGGAGTCACCGGTAGAGATGATAAACAAAAGGCAGAAGCAAGCAAAACAAGCACTTCAGAGTCTAAAGGACATGTTTCTAGAAGGAAGGCAAAGACAGGAAGAGGCAGTGAGGAGGAAAGAGGCAGAGCTGAGGCAAGCAATGGAGATCCCTGAAGAATACTGGCCACTGCCTGAAAAGCCCCTCACTCAAGTCATAGAAAACCTGCAGAGACACCTCAGTCACATGGAGCAGATCTTGTCCCACAGTCAACACCTTTCAGATAGAGATCTGGTAAGATGGGCATCTGGAGGCCTTGCCCTGCAGGGAATTTACCAAACTAGCCAAGAAAAGGACCTGGTACAGAACAGAGAAGAGCTACTTAGTGTCCCCAAGGATTTCTCACTCTTTGGCCCTCAGCAGGGCACACGGATAGAAACAAAAGAGTTTACATCTTCTCAAGCTGAATCCATGTTCACCCAGAGAGTAGAGAAGCTGGGCTTCAGTGTAACTGTCTCAGCCAAGGCTAGAGGTTGGGGGTTTAGTTTAGAAGATACCACAGATAAAAGCAAATATTCAAAATCCACAGAAACCCAGCAGTCACACTCGGAGCAATCTTATTTTTGCTCAACCAAGTTCAGCTACATCCCCCTGGCCTGCTGCCACTTTCCCACTGATCAACTCCAGCTCTCCAAGGCTGCTCTCCAGGAACTGAAACACATCGAAGCCATCCTGGATCATACTGCACTGACCTTGCTGAAGCAAAGAACTGAAAACTTCTTCCAGAGGTTTGGTTCTCATGCTAACCAAGGCCCTGTGCACCTGGGAGGAATCTACTGGTGGAAGGCAATTTCAGAGGGTTTTCAAAAGGAGCAGCTAGAAGAGGTCAAGCGGCAGGCATCAGAGGCCCTGGACATTTACATAAGGGGCAGCTACTGTGGCTTTGGAGTGAAAGGTGCTGCAAGTATGACTCTATCAGACTCACATTCAAGAAAAGCCACTGAGGGCAAAACTCTTCAAGACCATCAAATCAATATCAAATTATCTGTGGCCCAGACTGGTGGCCCACCAGATGCAGATGGCCTCATCCAGTGGAAAACAGGCCTTGTGGCCGACAATAAAACGTGGTGCATCATTGATCAGGACCTTCAGCTGGTTCCAGTTTGGGAGATCATTCTCTCCACCCACAAAAGTGATTTTAAGGATGCTTTAAAACTGGCTAAATGCATGAAAGACAACTACACTGCTCTGACTGGCCTCAGTGCCCAGATTCAATATGCAGAGGAATTACTGAGTGCTGAGGAGGAAGCTAGAGTTTTCTTAAAGGATGTGAAGTCCTGGGAAGTATCTGATCCTGAAGAACAGCTTAAAAAACTGATGAGTCTCATGCAAAGGTTGTGTCAAAAAATAATAGGTTATGATATTTGGATTAATATATGCCTCACAAATTGCGATCTGCAAAATTTCTTAGTAAATACTGTCAACTTTTGCAAAAAATCTTCCATTTATGAAACTGAATTTATTAAATCTCAGCTGCAGATGCTTCTGGATCCTCATGTGTACAAAGTGACAAACTTTCCTCAGGCTCACTCCATCATGCAGTGGATCTACCAGTCAGAATCAAAGCAAAAGGAAGTCATCATCTACCAATTTTCAGAATTAATTAAAATCTTAAAAGAAACTCTGGATGACCTCTTAGTTGTGCAGGCCAAATCTGATTCCCCACAAACAGTGGAGGAAGCTCAAAGAAAAGTCACTTATGAAGTTAACTTGGCTCTTACCTGCTATTTGAATTACCTTGGAGAAGTGGAGCAGACAGACAAACAGCTCTTGTTACTGTCAATTGCAGCTGGTGCAGGGTACGATTTGGTTAACAATACATTCCAGAACCTACTGGGTTGTGAAGAGTTAAACTTTCTAGTGGATAAAATGCAGACTGCCCAGAGTAAATACCAAGAGCTCAAAAATATTTGCACCCACAGGGCTCAGGCATTCCTGGTGCTTACATGTCTTACAGCCACAGCTGGAGTCACAGCTATTTCTCTAGAAGAAAAAACACAGCGCATTGTATTGATCAGACAACGTATGGGCCAATCCCTGTCCAACAAAGTTGTACGTGTCCTCGATAGATCTGGAGCAAGTCACAATTGGGCTGACCTAGAAGATGACTTGCGATTGATCATTGGTGGGAAATATGAAAACACCAGGCCATCTTTGCATGTAGACAAGACGAAAGAACAACTGGAAAGTCTCCTTGATGAAAATAAACAGACATATAAACCACATGATGAAGACAATACTAAGAAGGAGGTAATACATAACGGGGCCTTCCAAGATTTACTCCAGCGCCTAGGCCTAGAACATTACTTCCCAAAAAGGATGAACAGAGCTAATTTTCATATGATCTACAAGACTTCTGTCTACAAAACCCAGCTCAGCTCTGAACTGGAGCTTCCTTCCTATTTCCTACAGAAGCTACTAATGCTTGATTATGGGTTGAGATACCTGGTCTGCAAAGAAGAAGAAAACATCGAACATCAGGTTTACCCAAGCACCTCTGACATGGAAAATGAGGCTTCTGATCCATATGACGACCTTATTGGTGATGGTAGTCATTCTGTTATCACTAAACCCAGGATTCATATTCACCCAATGGATATCCAGATGGCAATTTTTCACTGTGCAGATGATTTTGCCAGACAATATATCTTGGGAAAACTTTCTATTTGTCAATTTGCCGTCCCCCTATTGGTACCTAATCCTTGTACTTCACAAATTGAATTCTCTCTCTGGTGTCTAAAATCAATCAGAAGGACTTGGCAGCACACAAGCAAATCACTGAATGGAATGAAGCAGAGTTTTAACAACCAGCAGATGTGCCGCGTGCCCACCCCCATTGTGTCCTTCATCAGGGTTGGAAATGGCCTCTCTGCTTCCAAATCTCAGATCATGAACTGTCTCCTCAGTAAACAAAAGCACGATGTGTTTTTTCACCGACACTGCAAGGGAAGCAGCACAGACTGTCTCTTGATGGAGGGTGTGGTGGAAATCTGCTGGTTCTGTCCTGCAGGAGAAGATGAGGACAGATTTGACAAGTGTGTGACCTTTGCCAATCTTCATGGGGATGCAAAGCACCACCAGCAGCAGCTTGCTTTCCTGAAGGAGGTCTCTTCTCTCATTGTGATCCTCATGTCAGCCTCTGATGACAATGAAGAAAACAGAACAATTGTCCGTGACCTGTGGCGGTCATCACAATCTTTGATCTGCTTGCTTAATGACAAAGAAAAAAACGTGGGCAGTAACTCTGGCACAAGAGTAAGAATTGGCATCAGGAATAGAAATGAGGCAGACTTAACAGAAGACATCACTACTGCAATCAGACGTTTGCTAGAGCTCTCTGACATTGCTCTCAGCATGGAAGACTGTTCTCACATTGCTTGCAAACTAGGATTCCTTATTGATGAAGACCAGAGAGACTGCAAGGAAGGCAAAGAAAAGGCAGAGATTATAATGGCCCTCCTGAGAGAAATGAATTTACCTCACAAGAAGGAAAACGTACTACCCCTTCAGGGAGAACTCTGGCATCTTTGGTGTCAAAAGGACAAAGAACTTTATCATCTAAGAGAGAAGGGGAACAAGAGCATTGAACAGCACAAGAGTGAGCTTGAGAAAGAAAAACAAACAATAAGGTATCAACAGTTGGAAAAAGTCTTACATCTCAATGACTTAATGTGGTCTTTTGTACAAATATTGCAAAAACACTCAGAAATTCATGTCAAACTCTACTTTTTGCAGTGGCTCAGTGATTTTTTGGACAGTCCCAGTGCAGGACACTTGGAAAATCTGCATGAGAAACAAAGATCTCCAGGGTCAAAGATACAAACAGAAAAGCAAGAGGCACAGAAAGGCAATGCCATGGCCCTTTGCCACAATAAAATGGAAGCCATCTCCACAGAAATCAGTGACTCTGCTTTGGGAATTGAACACTTTCTCAGAGAAGTTGGGCAGATATATGAATCTATAGAAGAAACTTCTTCCAAAAAAGATACTGTTTTTCTCTTCCTTCCTCAAATTGCTGCAGACCTGATGCTGTCTGGCATGCCCATGGAGCTGATGGATGGGGATGCATCCTATGTGCCTCTAAAATGGGTGGCAGCTGTATTTGACAAGGTCTCTGAGAAACTTCCAGGCAAGAGACTGTTTGTTCTTTCTGTCCTTGGCCTGCAGAGTTCAGGGAAGTCCACCCTGCTGAATGCCCTCTTTGGGCTGCAGTTCAGGGTCAGTGCAGGCAGGTGTACCAGGGGGGCCTACATGCAGCTCCTGAAGGTGGAGGAGACCTTCTCAGAGGAACTTGGATTTGATTTTCTGTTGGTTGTAGACACAGAAGGACTCAGAGCCCCAGAACTCAACAACAAATCCCAGAAGAGGGACAACGAGTTGGCAACCTTTGTCATTGGACTTGGAAACTTGACTCTGATTAATATTTTTGGAGAGAATCCATCAGAGATGCAGGATATCCTACAAATAGCTGTCCAAGCCTTTCTGAGGATGAAACAAGTGAGAATCTCCCCAAGTTGCCTCTTTGTCCATCAGAATGTGGGGGAAGTTACAGCCCAAGAACAAACCATGGAAGGACGAAGGCGGCTACAGCAGAAACTAGATGAAATGGCAGCAATCGCTGCTGAGCAGGAACAGTGTCCCAATGTATCCTGCTTCAGTGACGTCATTAAGTTTGATATCAATACTCATGTCCACTACTTCGCTCACCTTTGGGAAGGCAATCCCCCGATGGCCCCTCCTAATCCTCGCTACAGCCACAATATCCAAGAACTGAAAGGTAGAATTCTTTTGATGGCTAAACAGGAATCAAGAGGAAATATCTTGAAGATATCAGATATGAAATTTCGAGTGGAAGATTTGTGGAGGGCCCTGGTCAGTGAGAACTTCATTTTCAGTTTCAGAAATACCCAAGAGGTCATGGCCATGAGCAAATTGGAAACCATGTACAACCAGTGGTCCTGGAAGCTGAGGAGTCACGTGCTGCACTTGCAGAATCAGCTGAACAATGAGATTTGGAATGGAAAACTTCAGACACTGGAGAGAAGCTCACTTGAAGAGCCAATTACAGAAAACTATGAAACTATTAAGGAAGATCTTGAGAAATATTTTAAGGAAGACCCAGAGAGTGAAATACTGATTCAGTGGAAAGGGAATTTTGAAAATAAGTTACAGATCCTAAAAGAAACACTTATTTCAGAAGCCAAAAAAGAAGCCAATAAGTGTATTGATCTTAAAAGATGTCAAGAAAGGCTGGATAAGAAAAAGGTGGATTATGAAAATGAAATATTGCAGAGGAGCCGAGAGTTGGCTGTCACTGTAAAAGGTAAAGAATTGAGTGAAGAGGAGTTAAGGATGAAATTCAATCAACTTTGGAGTAAATGGGTGTATGATATAGCCTCAAATCTTCCCCCAACAACAGAACCTAACATCAAGGTGGATTCTGAGAGCATCCTTTTAGAGCATTTCAAAAAGGAGAAAAACATAGTGGTCACAATAAACACATATTCTGGAAAGGAATTTGAAACCAATTATGATACACATATAAAAATGGGTAGGAGTTTTTTATTTTTCTCATATGAGTTAGAGGAAGGTGAGAAAGAGTTAATTTGTGCGACTACTAAACACATTTTTTCAAGATTTGATGAAACTATTGGTAATATTTGGAAACAACATCGTGATTACAATGTAAATGATTTTCATGAAATTCTGAGAATAATAGAAGATGAAGTATCTTCTGCACCTAAGAATAAAAGGTACTCATTTACAAGCAAATACAACATAGATTTATCTTTGTGTTTATTTGAAAAAGCATCAAAAAGTTTTCATGAAATGCATACAGAATTCAAGAGAGCAAATGATCCTGTAAACTATCTGGAAAGTAAAAAAGACGATTTCTTCATGAGTTTCAAGATCTCCTGCCAAGGAGCAACCTCAATCACATCATTTGTAGAATATCTGTGGAACAAGCTAATTCCTGCCGTATCTACCACCATATGGGAAAATATGGCCCCTAAAATTGCTGGGGACCTGCAAACTACCTGCCCTGCATTCAGTGGAAACAGGGCTAAGCTGGAAAAACATATTCTCATCTCTCTGGCAGAAGAAGAAAACCTTGATAATTATTGGCAATACATTCATGATCCAAAGTCCTTTTTCAGGAGTTACATTGAAAAGAATATTAAAATATATTTTTCAGAAAAAGGGTATGAGAAATTAAAAACTTTTTTAAAAATAAGTTTAGACAACATCAAAAATGTCATCCTCTGTGCTATTCATGAATCCACAGCACAGTCTAAACATAAAAGCAGAACTGCATCTGAGTGGTTGGATTTCTTCTGTGATCACCTGGGAAACAAATTAATCTTTCCTCGAGCAGACCTGAGAGGCATTGAACACCAGGAGTTAAAAGATATCGAGTTTCTCAAAGAAACCATGAGTAAAGCATTGGATGGTGCAATGAAAAAAGCAGAAGACAAGTTTTTGAGTATACCTAAAAATGAAATGTTTCCTGTAATTGAGAAAATCCTCTCTGAACAACTCTGTGGCTGCTGGAAACAATGTCCCTTCTGTAAAGCCATTTGTACCAACACCATTCCTGCACATGAAGGAGACCACAGTGTTCTTTTCCACCGTTCTAAGGCTGTCAATGGAGCATATTGGCATAAAACAGATGAGTTCTCCATTGACTTTTGTTCTACTGCAGTGGCAAGTGATATTTGGTTTTATGTAGATGACACCCTGAAATTCCCATTTAAGGCCTATCGGCAGGCAGGAGGGGATTATGCCACTTGGAGCATCACCCCAGATTCATCCTCCCAGCCATATTGGAAATGGTTTGTCTCTCACTTCAGATCAGAGTTAGAAGGGAAATATAAGAAAAAATTTAAAAATAGAGGTGAAATCCCTGATTCATGGGCCCAAATCACAAAGGAGGATGTACTTAATGACTTGAAAAAATAACTCAGTTAGCAAAAATAAAAAGTAAATAAATAACACTCAACACAGAAGACACCTATGCTATCTGAAAAAAAAAAACACCACAATTTGATACCATATGAAAGCACATCCTCCTGACAACTAGAACCTTCAATTGCCCATTTTTAAATGAAACACATGAAAGCGAATCAAGTAACCTTTTAGAAGTTGAGGCTGTCCTATAAAAGAATGTCTTTACTCTCTCTGTCAGTTACTTCTGGTTTAAAATCAAATTATATTGTAAACCTGTGATAAAATTAATTTAAATCACTGGTTTTATTCTTAAAAGTCATGTCCTAAATACTTTCTAAAATATATGATATCTCAGAGAAAGTCACCTTAACAGAAAATTTATTTTTTAGTTTTAATATTTATTTTTGTCTGTTTGATACAGGATCTTGCTATGCAATTCACGCTGGCCTTAAGCTCACTTCATAGCACAGGATGATCTCAAACCTGTGACCATCTTCCTGCCTCAGCTTCACGACTGCAGGAATTTCAGGCCTGCACCATCATTTCTACTTTAACAGGAAATTTAAACTTATTACAGGTTGTCACAAAATTTTTAGAGAGTAACTATATAGATAAGTGAACAAATATGTAAATTCTGGATGGAAACTAAAAATTGACTCTGAGGTTTTGAAGTGAATTTCTTTCACTATTTCAAGTTGTGAGGAAAAGTTATCAACCCTTAATTATAAAAACATTCCTGGATATTTTATGATTTGTAAGCATAGCAATAGTTAAGTGTATTGTGTTTTATGCAAGAATAAATCACAGAATTTGCCAAATTAAAGACTTTATCAACTCAGGAAACATTGTTAAGTGATGGAGGGAAAGAAAAATAAATAAGCATTTTCTTCATTTAACCATGAATATCTCCTTCCCTTGTATCTGGGTATTTCCCTATTCGCACTACACACACACACACACACACACACACACACACATTCACAAAGTTTAGGAATTCAAAGCCTGATACTATGTACAACTCTGAAAAGGATTTGCTCCTGGAATAAAATTTATGATGAGCAGGGCAACAAGCATAATTTTAATCAAGTCTGTGGTCAAAACCAAAGTTCTTTAAGCCATTAATATGTACCTTAAAAATTGCTTGAGAAGTTATTAAATATACTTTTTTTAAAAGCTCATGATACTGAAAATTTATTGGGTTGTACTCGATAAGCAATTGTCTTCTTACACATAAAATGTAATTAAATGCTTATCTCCAAGTTAGACACATTTGTAGCTCTTTAACCATTTGGACTTTTAGGTCATGGTCAGAATAAAAATGTTGCAAACTTTGAAGCCAAGGAAAGACTTGACAAGGAAGGAAATCATTTTTCTGTAAATCTACCCCTAATGCTCAGGTCTCAAAGCTGTTGCTCTAAAGGAAACAAAATAGGAAGAAGAAAATTTTCATGTGTTGGATATAAAAGTGAAGAAAATTTCTACATGTTGGATGTAAAGGTATTCACCAGATTCCATCTCCAGGCACAAAGTCTTTGTCTCTGTAGGCAGTGAGAACCAGCATCCCAGGAAATGACTGTCAAACATTTTGTATCCTCAGAAATGGAATATGGGAATGCTGGCTGTGTCTCCTTTGCCCCCTTAAAGGGCTTCAAGCATAGTCTGCTTCAGGTCAAATGACTCCTATGTCCAGAAACCTGAGACAGAAAAATTGCAGAGAGTGTTCTTCTACAGTATGTTTCCCTTCGTTCTTGAAACATGTTCCTGGTGAGAGTTTTGGAAAGATCTCCTAATATGATACAATTGAAATGGTGATAGAAGCAGAATCTGTGCACAGCAGGATTCCCATCTCTCACATCAATGCACCCTTGACAAAGCCTAAATGTTCACTTAATATTTGCTGAATGCTTTTTACATTTTTAAATGAATTCTGAAAATCTTTTAACTAAGAATTATCATATATTCTATTACTTTTGATTTTCAAGCAAAAGTGAAATAAAAAGAACTTTCCAAATTCCATTGTATTTGTTTTGCAATGAAATTTTATTTTTAAAAATTAAAAAGTTCTTTGACAAATTCCTCAAGTTGGTAAGAAGTGTGATTATTAAATGAAATTCAGGGAATATTGTGATGGGGTCATTCATGCAAAAATAGAAAAAGGCAATTTTGATAGAAGATGAATGAATAGGAATGGTGATTTGTGAGATAATTGCACTGCAAGTAATGGTGCCATCAAGGTAGGCTCAGATTTAGAGGGGAGCACAGTATCTGTAGATTGGGTTCCACTGGGGAAGGAAACCTGAGAAACAGTGGAGTAGGGCAAATGGAGGCAGCAGGAATGAGATCATGAAGATGAGGAGACAGTGGGTCCAGGAACAGATGAAAAAATGAGAGGTTGGAGTTATAAGGTTATCAGGGATAGATTTTACCTGCTCAGTAGAATGGGTCTCTCAGGGTCCCTAAAGTGGGGAACAGAAAAATGGAAATTGGGAATCTCTGCACCAATATATATTACAGAGATGTTAGTCAGTCACATAGAGTGAGAAAAGTGCTAGAGGCTTGTAAGGATGTAGCGAAGGGAGTGACAATTCTACAACACCAAATCATATGAATATCTGAGTCACTTGTATGTGAATTCTAAAAATTAGAACTCGCAAAAGTAGAGGCTACAATGGTGTTTACCAGAGGCCAAGGGGATGGAAAGGGAAAAGGGAAATGAGGGACACAAAGTAATTTCAAGAATTTCCATGTGCTGAATCTGATATCACAGACTCACCTAATTCTACCAAGGGCTGTCATTTTCCTCTTCACTCTAAGTTACGTTCTCGCTATTCTTTGGTTTAACCACCTGCATATCCCAAAAAATGAGATATTTTATCTATAGATATAGATATTTGATTTGTTCTTTATCAATATTCCTTCCAATTTACTTAAAGTATTAATTAAATTTATACAGCAATAAATGGTAAAAATAGTTCACATGTCTGGAAGATCAACAATAAGAAAACAACAACAGTGACAAAACCCCATGTAAATGATTGAATTTTGACATTATTCTAATGCTTGACTCTTCATAAACTTCTGTTAATTATTATCTTATTTTGTTTAAGAACTATGAAAGTGTTTCCCTGCCACCATCCAACACTTTTCTCTCAGTGCAATGCAAATCCATCTCTGAAAATCTTTGCTGCCTTAATTTCCTCATCACCAGTATTAATACATTTAGACTGTTCTCTGTTGTCCGATGTTACCAAAATTATCTGTCTTGCTTTGGAAGAAACTTGCATTGGTGATTTCATGTATCCATCTTTAACCCACTGGATTAAAGAATTGGCCTCTGAGAAATACAGCTGAGTCAATTTCAATAAAAATAAATACAGCACTTGAGGTGTGCTCTAGCACATTGCTTCATTATCTGTTTTCTTGACTGAAGACAAAAATCAAGTGAGATTTATTCATCAGAACCATACGACTTGCTGAGATTCTTTTAAGATTATCATCATTAACTATGGTTACTTCAGCTCTCCCTAATCCTATGCTCATGAAACTTATTTTCTTTTACAAACCTACTTACAAGGTTACATTTTGCCTGAGTACTGTGAGGGTTTGTCTTCCATTTTGTTAATGTCAGAAGACCCCGAATGGACTCTGGTCTCAGCATCCAGACCTCACCACCGCCAACATGTCTTCCTATCTTTTTCTTTAGTTTTGAAATGAAAACAAATAGTAACAGAAATTAAAGGGATGTATAAAGCCAGGAGAAGAAAAGAAGTAGGAGAGGAAATGAAAGGAGGAAATGAGTTGATAAGAGGAAGACAGGAAAGAAGTTTTTCTAATAACAAAACGATACTTAGAAAAAAGTGTAAAATATTTTCCCTGTGAAATTAGAGTGTACTGCAAACAAGCAAGAAAAACTTCCACAAGCTCGTTGGAAGACACATGAATCCAATTGTAAATGTTGGTTTAGTGAGAATTTAGAAGTCCTGTTTTCATAAGTGTGGACTGTAACAACAATGCTGATGAAATAAGTTCTGAATATGAAGAATTTTGCAATGAAGAATGGTTCAATGAAGCTGTTTTCTCCTTTTCCCTTCCTTACTTTTCCCTTTCCCCTTCCATCCTCCCTGGTTCCCCTTCCCATTTGAACATTTTCTTCCTAATCCACAGTGTCTATTATTCACTTTTTTTCTTTATTTACTTTTTTGGATTCTCATACCAAGACAGAATAAACGTTTGTCTGATTTATTTTACTTAAGACTATGTCCTCGAGGTGCATCCATTTACCTAGAAATGTCTCCAGTTTTTCATCTTTTATGCCTCAGTAGCACTCGCTTGTAGAAAAAAAGCCTCATGTTTTTTATCCATTTATTGTTTGATGGGTATTTGGGCTGTTTGCAAGTATTGGCTATTACACACTGTGTTGCTATAAACATTAGTGTGTATAAACAACACGCATTTAATTCTTTTGGAAAGATACCAAGAAGGTAAATATCTGAGTCAAATGGGACTGTAGTTTTAGTTTTTGAGGATCTCCACACTGATTTTCTCCAGTCTACACTCTCTCCAGTAGTGGAGAAGGTTTCTTTCCCCCCAGCCCCACCAGCATCTGTTATTAACTGATTTCTTAATATTAGCCATTCTCTCTGGAGTGAGATGAAATCTCAGTGCTGTCTTAATTTGCATCTCTTGAGTGACCAGTGATGTTGAACATTTGTGCATATATCTATTTGTTATTTCTACTTCTTTACCCGAGAAGTGTCTATTCATTTTGGAAGGCTATTTTTGGATTGGGTCTTTAAATTTGGGGAGTCTGATAATTTTTAGTTCTTTATGGGTTCTCAATATTAGTCCTTTGTCTGAGGAACACCAGGCAAATGCTTTTTGCCACTCTGTGCACTGTCTTATCCCTCTGTTGTTGTTTCTTTTGCTTTGAGAAAGCTTTTCAGTAAGAGGAGATCCCAGTGGTTGATTCTTTGTGACATTTTCTGTGTGACCGAGGTTCTATTCATGAGTTCTTTGCCTATGCATATGTCTTCAATTTTCCCATCAGATTTAGTGCTTCTGTTTTAATATTTAGATCTCTGAATCATTCTGATTCCAGTCTAGTGTATAATCCAAGGTATGGTTCTAGTTTTAGTCTTCAACATGTGAAAAACCAGTTTTTCCAACACCTTTTATTAAAGAGGTTATCTTTCTTTCAGGGTAGGTGTTTAGCCCCTTTGTCAAAGAAAATGCAGCTATGTGTTTTGGGAGTTTTTTCTGCACTACCCAGTCTGTTGTGCTGAACTTTGGGTCTGGTTTTTTTGTTTGTTTGTGTGTGTGTGTGTGTGTGTGTGTGTGTGTATCCAGAACCATGATTTTTTAAAATCACAATATCTTTATGGTATAATTTTAGGTCAGGTATCATGATAGTCTCTTCTTGCCTTCATTGCCCAAAATTGTTTTTACTGTTGATGGTCTCTTCTGGTTCCAAATCAATTTTGGAATAGAATTGTTTTGTCTCATTTTGTGAGGTACTCTATTGATATTTTGATCAGAATTGCATTGCATGTGCATAACAGTTTAGGAATATTGCCATTTTAAGTATATTGGTTCTTTTAAATCAAGAACAAGGGATGTCTTTCCATTTTCTTCATTTTAAAGTGAAAAAAATAACAAAATTTCAAAACAAGATAAAAGGAGGGTAAGAATGGAGTATTACTATCCTTAAATTAGTTACTCAGAGTACAAGACATAGGAATTTAATTGTGTAAATGATATTAGCACAATCCTTTCTTTTCAATGAACTGATAGAAATTAGTACTATAACTATTGTAACTGTCTTATATATATATGTATATATATATTTTCCCTTGTTTTGTCCTTTACCCCATCCTAGTTCTTTTTTTATTTTAAAGAGAAAAAAGAAAATGCAAAAAAATAAAAAAGCAACAACAAGAGCAAAATGACAACAACAACAACAACAAAAAAAAAACAATAATAACTATATAAGTTTTCAAACAAGATGATAGGAATTCAGCAATGGCTGTTATATCGTATACTGTTATCTTCAAAATAGTTGCTCAGTTTACCAGACATAGGAATAAAACAAAACAGTAAAATGGAACCAATCATTGGATTTCAAAAACAAGACAGAAGGAAATCATCCATAGTTGCTATAGGCATATTGTTATTCTCCAAATAGATGTTCTGACTACTAGCTTTAGGCCTGAAAAGTTATTCAAATGATGCAAGCATTAAGTTATTTTTTTAACTTCAGTTGCTATCATCTCAGCCTCTCTTACTCTGAATCAATCCGTTGCTTACTGGTGGTGGGGAGGTAGGTGAGTGGAAGGGTGAGGGATGGGGCAGTTGCTCTTCCTGCTGCCTATCCATTGCACCAGTTGGCTCACAGGATGGTGTGGTTTCTTTTCTTGATTTTCTTCCTGTTCCCGATGAAGGCTGTCCCTGGTTCACAGGAACATTTTTCTTTCTTTTTGCACAGTTTCTTCCTATTTAACAATATTTATTGTACATCTTGAATCTTACTCTTTGAACTTCTCACACTAGGGAGACAATACAATGTTTGCACAAGTGTGTCTGTTTTGTTTCACTTATGAATATGCTCTCAGGTTACATCAATTTAACTATAGAAAACTCCAGCATATCGTTCTTTATGTTTGAGTAGTACTTCGTTGTATAAAAGACCGTATCTTTTTTACCCATTTTTCAGTTGGTGGGCATTTGTGTTGTTTCCAAGGTTTAGTAATTACAATTTGTGCTTCTATAATCATGGGTGCACATATAATACTATGGTTTACTGCTTTTAATTCTCCTGGGAAGATACTCAGCAGGGGAATTGCTGGGTCAAATGGGACATCCAATTCTGAAGAATCTCCATACTGATTTCCACAGTGGTTGCACCAGTCTACACTTCCACCAAGAGTGGAGGTTTCCTTTATCCCCTGACAAGTACTTAGTGAACTTCTTTATCTCTTTTGATTATTCTTGGTTTGAAGTTCACATTATCCGTAAATAGAATAGCTACTTCTGCTTTTTCCTGGGTTCCTGCCACATGAAGTATTGTTCTCTATCCTTTGACTTTTAGTCTATGAATTTCCTTTTGAGTTAAATGTGTTTCCTGTGTACAGCATATTGTTGGGATTTTGTTTCTTAATCCACTCTGCCAGTCTGTTTCTTTTGATTGGTGAATTGAAACTATTTACATTGTTGGTTATAACAGATATGTATTGAATTATCTTTGTCATGTTAATTTCATGTCATTGGTTCCCTACTTTTTCTCTCTGTTTAAGTGCTTGACCTGCCTGTCGGTTTCCTTCTGTTGTTGTTCTTGTAATTGTGGTCATTTTTATCTTTACAGAGTATATTTCACTACTCTTTGTAGGTTTGGTTTGATGGTCATCAATTTCTTCAGTTGTTCTTTTTTGTGGAAGTATCTTATTTCTCCATCTATTTTGAAAGATAATTTGGCAGCATCCATTATTATGGGTTGGAAGTTGTTTTCTTTCAGGACTTGAAATACTTAACCCCAAGATCTTTTTGACTTGAATGTTTTTTTTTTGGCAAGTCTTCTGTGATTCTGATGGGCTTGCCTTTATAGGTGATCTGTTTTTTTTTTCTCTGACAGCTTTGAATATTCTGTTCTTGTGCTGAATTTCTGGGATCTTGATTATAATATGTTTAGGGGTAGACTCATTTTGGTGATGGCTGTTTGGAGTTCTATGTGCCTCACTTATGTGTATGTTAGATTCTTTTCCAATGATTGAAAATCTCTGTGATATTAGTTCTGCAAGTAGTCTTTTTATGTCATTTGTGTTGACTGCTGCTTTTTTGAAGATGCCTGTCATTCTTGTGTTGTTTTTCACTTTATCAACTTGCAGCTGTTGAATTGTTTCCTGGTTCCTTTTTTTTCTAAAGGCAGCTTTTTATTCAAAGTTATAACTGGATAAGTAAATTTGTAACAACCAGTTTCGTGAAGTACTTTTTTAAAAAAATGCAACCAACTTCTGTGCAAATGGCGGACACATACCTCAACTATGATGGCCCTAAATTTTGGTGGATAATGTTCATGACTGGGCAGAAATATGCAAAATCACACTGGTAGATTAACTATCAAATTCTCAGTCAAAACTTGTTTGTGGCCTCCACTTCTTGATCGATTTCTGCTCCCATTTCATCTTCTACCGTCTTGTTAACTTCCTGAGTCACCCACATGTCAACTCTTTCTGCCAGACTGACCACCTGAGCTGCCTGACTGGTCAGATCTGCCAAATGACCAGCCACTCCTCTATGTGGAATTAGAAAACATGTTTCCATCATAATATTCTTCAATTTCAGCTAATTTGTCTGGCACTGAGAGTATTCAGTCTGAAGCATTCTGCTCTGCCTGTCACATTCCTGAATCAGCTTTGGGAACATCAAAGCAAACACCCATATTTCCTTTTAGGAGGCACATTCTGGTAATTTGGGATACCGAATCACTGCTCAGTTTTCTGTTAATTTTGTTCCAAGCACAGCTGACATCCTGTATTTCTTCTGTTCTCTCCAGAGTCATGATCACATACCCTGTATGGCTTTCAGTTTTCCTGTAAGCTTGGAACGGTGAAAGTGACAGCTTATCAGAGGTGATCAAAGAATCTGGTTTAAAGCTCAATGCACCAGAAATGAGGGCAAATACTGCAGCCAAGCCATCTACTGCCCTCTTCTCTTCTATCAGTCTCTGAGCTGATGTCAGAAGAAGTCAACAGGAACATAAGAAACAGAAACCAGAGGCCTTCTAGCATCCATGCTCTTAGATTTAATTAAGTCCATTGTAGAAGGAACACTACACATTTAAAAGTAATTCCTACCTTTCGTTCCACACTTCTTAGTTAACCTTTCTCTCAGTTGATAAAAGCAGATGCAAATACCTTTTTGGTCAGCTCTCCCTCTGTGTCCAGAGCAATGAACATAGGACTCAACATCTTGTGAGGAGAACTCTGAATCAGTATATCAACCTCAGGAATGTCTGAAGAATTGGCAGCCACATTGGTGGCCAAAAAGACTTTAAAACTACCAGCTCTGAAACCTTTCAGTGCAATTTCTCTTTGTGACTGTGCAAAGTCCCCATGTAAACACTGGGTATTTTGTTTTATGTGTGAATTCATGATCATTTTAGTTACAATCTTGTTGGTCTCACAGAAGACAATGGCCTTGCCTTGAGACCCACTGTAGACTTGCAGTATGTCTTTGATAACTGCTGGTCTTTGAGACGAGTGGTGCTGAATGGCCAAATGTCCAACAGTAGTTGTGGCCTTTTAAGTCATTTTACCAACAAAGTAAACCTGTTCATATCTGGATTTCATTGTTTTATTTATTTATTTATTTATTTTTGCATCTTTGTACACTTCCTGTGGGCAGTTTGTGGAAAAAATTAAAGTTTGAGGATTGTCTTCAAAATCAATTTTGTGAGATGCTCTGAGCTCCTTGCAGCCAGACTCAGGGTCTGGGTGGCACCACACACCAGGGTACACTCTGCCTAGCTCCTTGGGACCAGGAGGCCTTGGCCCCCACCCAGTTAAGGCAGAGGCTCCACCTGCATGCCACAGGAGGCCACCCTCACTTGCTGTGCACAGGATCCACCTATACCAGGTCCTGCGACTCAGCGTGACCCACCAGGGGAATGCCCAGCCAACCTCACAAGACACAGAGGTACTCAGCCCAGCCCTGCCCAGGACCCCAGAGCTGCTCATCAGGGACTGACCAGCATAGCTGCAGGGCCTTGGAGAGCTTGGGCTCCCCCCACCAGAGCGCAGAGCGCACACGAGCTCCATACTTCACTGGAGTGGCCTGTGCATTGCATCCTAGAGCTCGCAGGCCCCACCCAGCCAGAAGCAAGGCTCCAGTACTGTAGGCTTGGGACTTGCCAAGGCTTGCCTGGAACAGCAGAAGCTCTGAACTCCTTGCAGCCTGACTCAGGGTCTGGGTGGCACCACACTCTGGGGTACACTCTGTCTACATCCCTGGGACCAGGAGGCCTTAGTCCACTCCAAGTAAGGCGGAGGCTCCACCCACACAACCCAGGAGGCCGCCCTCACTTGCTGCACACAGGATCCAGCTCTACCGGGTGCCGCAACACAGTGCAACCCACCAGGGGAACACCCAGATAGCCTCGTGGGACACAGAGCCACATAGGTTCTAGAAGAAAATGACAAAATGAAAGACCAAAAGGCAGTCTCAGTCCCCCAGCCCACTGACAACAAATCCAAGAGACCCTGAAATGGAAGACAGTGGGAGTCACACAACTGGACTTTCTGAAATGATAGAAAATGCAGCAAAGAAACAGTTTGATGAAGCTATAGAGAAATTCAAATCAGAAATATTCTCTCAGCTAAAAAATGAAATGAGAATCATCATTAAAGAAATGTTGTGTGTATCTAAAGAAAAGCAAGATAAAAAAACAGAAGAACTTAAGAAAATGATCGAAACTTTGAATGAACAACACAAGACACAAACAGAATGCATGAAACAGATGCAAAGTGAAATGCAGGAAAAGAAAAACTCCATGGAAAGTTTGAAAAGCCACTTGAATGAAGCTGAAGATAGAATCTCAGATCTTGAAGACAGCATGGGAGATCATAGCCACAAAAGAAAAGATCTCTTAAAAATAGTAAGGAACCAAGAAACAACAATTCAACAGTTTTAAGATGATGCCAAGAGAAATAACATAAGATTAATAGGCATCAATGAAAAAGCAGGGGTCAATACTAGTGACCTGCGAACACTATTCACAGAAATAATAGCAGAAAACTTTCCAAACATGGGAAGAGAATCTGAAATACAGGTAACTGATGCATACAGAACCCCAATTAACCATAACCAAAACAAATCATCACCCAGACATATAATAATAAGGGTATCAGAAATACAGCACAAGAACAAAGTACTAAAAGCTGTCAGAGAAAAGAAACAGATCACCTATGAAGGAAAGCCTATCAGAATCATGGCAGATTTCTCAACACAAACCTTTAAGTTAAGAAGAGCTTGGAGTGAAGTATTTCAAATCCTGAAAGAAAATAACTTTCAACCCAGATTGATGTACCCTAAAAAAACTATCCTTAAAAATTGATGGAGAAATAAGATACTTTCATGACAAAGAACAACTGAAGAAGTTTAAGGCCACCAAACCAACACTACAAAGAGTACTGAAAGACACTCTAGAAAGAGACAAAGATAGCTACAATCTTAAGAACAACAACAAAAGGAAACCACTAAGCAGGGAAAATAATTAAACATAAAATGTAGGAAAACAACAACAGAAAGATATCACGGCAGGGATGAGTCAGTATGTATCAGTTATATCAATCAATGTAAATGGTCTCAACTCACCAATAAAAAGAAACGGACTAGCAGAGTGGGTTAAGAATCAAAACCTAACAATATGCTGTGTACAAGAAACACATTTCACTCAAAAGGAAATTCACAGACTAAAAATCAAAGACTGGAAAACAATACTCCATGCAACAGGAATTCAGAAAAATGCAGGGGTAGCTGTTATGTTTGTGGACAATGAAAACTTCAAACCGAGAATGATCAAAAGAGATAAAGAAGGTCACTACATACTTGTTAGGGGAAAACTTCAAGAGGAAGAGATTACAATCATAAATATATATGCAACGAATATGGGAGCACCCAACTATGTAAGATGACTCTTAACAGACATGAAAAACCAAAGAAATAATAATACAGTTATAACAGGGGACCTTAACACCCCACTGTCACAGAGAGACAGATCAACCAAACAAAAAATCAGCAAAGAAATAGCAGAACTGAATCAAAATTGCGAACAAATGGACCTAGTAGATGTGTACCGAGTATTCCATCCATCGACAACACAAAACACATTCTTCCCAACTGCACATAGGTCATTCTCTAAAATAGATTGTATACTGGCCCACAAAACATGCTTAAGTAAATGCAAAGGAACTGAAATAATTCCATGCATATTATCTGACCATAGCGCAGTAAAATTGAAAATGAATGACAAAAACCCCTACAATAACTGCATAAACACATGGAAATTAAATAATACTCTTCTAAATAACCAATGGGTCACAGAAGAAGTTAAAGAAGAAATTAAACAATATCTACAATTGAATAAAAATGCAAATACAAATTACCGGAAACTGTGGGACACAATGAAAGCAGTCCTCAGAGGGAAATTTATAACACTAAACTCCCACATCAGAAAAATGGAAAGAACACACATAAACAACCTAATGCTGCACCTCAAACTTCTAGAAAAAGAAGAGCAAGTCAAGTCCAAAGCCCAAAGAAGGGAGTAAATTATTAAGATTAGAGCAGAAATTAATGCAATTGAAACTAAGAAAATCATACAAAGAATTAATGAATCCAAGAGTTGGTTCTTTGAAAGAGTAAATATAATTGATAAACCCCTAGCCAACCTTATTAAGAAGAGGAAAGAAAAAACTCAGATTCGTGCAATAAGAAATGAAAAGGGTGAAATCACTACAGACCCAGTGGAAATGCAGATCATCAACACCTACTTTGAAAACCTTTACTCACATAGATTCGATAACACAGAAGAAATGGACACATTCCTAGAAACCTATGAATTACCAAAGCTGAATCAAGATGTAAAGCTGCTAAATAACGAAATTTCAGTTAATGAAATTGAAAATGTAATTAAGACCCTACCAACAAAGAAAAGCGCAGGCCCTGATGGATTCACTGCTGAATTCTACAAGAAATTTAGGGAGACTTAATGCCAACACTCCTCAAACTCTTCAATGAAATCGAAAGGAAAGCTAGTCTCCCTAACTCATTCATGGAAACAAGTATTACTCTAATACCAAAACCAGAGAAAGACCCAGCCAAAAAAGAAAATTACAGGCCAATCTCCCTAATGAACATAGATGCAAAAATCCTCAATAAAATACTAGCAAATAGAGTACAGCAAGTTATCGGAAAGATTATACACCATGATCAAGTGGGATTCATCCCAGGAATGTATGGATGGTTCAAATATGCAAATCAATACTTGTAATAAACCATATCAACAAGGTCAAGGACAAGAAACACATGATCATCTCAATAGATGCAGAAAAAGCTTTTGACAAAATCCAACACCCTTCATGATAAAAACCCTACAGAAAATCAGAATAGATGGTCTCTACCTCAACCTGTTATAAGCCATATATCATAAACCAACAGCCAACATCTTACTAAATAGAGAAAAACTGAAAACTTTCAACCTAAAATCAGGAACAAGACAAGAATGTCCATTGTCACCAGTCCTATTCAATATAGTTCTGGAAATATTAGCCAGAGCAATTAGACAAGAGAAAGAAATAAAGGGAATAAGAATAGGAAAGGAAGAAGTGAAATTATCATTATTTGCAGATGATATAATACTCTACATAGAAGATCCCCAAAAATCCATTAGAAGACTTCTACAAGTAATAACCAAATTCAGTAATGTAGCTAGATACAAGGTGAACACTCAAAAATCAATAGCATTCCTGTACACAAACAACAAAGTCACATAGAGAAATAAGAGAAGCCACACCCTTCACTATAACATCCAAAAAAATGAAATACTTAGGAATCAATCTAACAAAGGAAGTAAAAGATCTACACAGTGAAAATTACATTACTCTAAAGAAGGAAATCGAAGAAGATTTCAGAAAATGGAAATATATTCCCTGTTCATGGATAGGAAGAACAAACATCGTGAAAATGACCATTCTCCCAAAATTATTATACAGATTTAATGCAATCCCAATCAAAATACCACTTGACTACCTCACAGAGCTAGAGAAAGTATTCCTGAAATTCATCTGGAACTAGAAAAGACGTAGAATAGAAAAGGCAATTCTGGGCAATAAAGGGAAGGCAGGAGGCATCACAATCCCTGACTTGAAACTATACTACAAAGCTACTGTGATAAAATCAGCATGGTGCTGGAATCAAAACAGACCTGAAGATCAATGGAATAGATGAGAAGATACAGCCACAACTACAAACACACTCACCCACCTCATCTTTGACAAAGGGGCCAAACATATACATTGGAAGAAAGACAGCATCTTTAACAAATGGTGCTGGAAAAACTGGCTTTCCATATGCCATAAACTAAAACTAGATCCATGCCTATCACCATGCACTAAAATAAAGTCAAAATGGATCAAAGATCTGAATATTAAAACAGAGACACTAAACTTATTAGAAGACAGAGTAGATAAAAATCTTGATGACATAGAAATAGGCAGAGAGTTCATAAACAAAAATCAAATTGCACGGGAAACACTTCCCAGAATCAACAACTGGGATCTCATCTTATTAAAAAGTTTTTGCATGTCAAAGGAAATCTCCAACAGAGTGAATAGAAAACCCACAAACCGGGACAATATCTTAGCCAATTGTCCATCAGACAAAGGACTTCTATCTAAAACATATAAAGAATTAAAAGAAATCAGGCCCCTAAAATTCAAGGACCCAATCCAAAAATGGGCATCTGAGATGAATACACACTTCTCAGAGAAAGAAATACAAATGGCAAATAAATATATGAAAAAATGTTCAACATCAATGGTCATTTGGGAAA
>RJWM01005816.1:0-22613 GCA_004363535.1 Dasyprocta punctata | reverse complement strand
AAAGTTAGTATACGGACCCTAAGAAAATCAAAGGCTTTAGCACTCTATGCTGGAATGCCGCTGTCGTTCTCCCTAGATTTGCCACATCAATGGGATACTGCATGCAGATAGGGACTAGAATGTCCAGGGAAAAAGTATCTGAGGGACACAGGGAACTGTGCAACTTAGTGGTATATGTAGAAACTGCCTTCCTTGGGATACTGGTCTTAAAATTGGATAAAGGAAGTTTATTATGTCACTTCTGTGGAACCCTTTTTCCAATAGCTCAGTGTGGGAACAGAGCACTGTGCAGGGCTGTAGTTCAGCCAGGCACTGGATACTTCTAATTCTCTCAGGTGAGTTCCTTGTCTGGCCTGCTGCTGCCAGACCTTCTGGTCATTGACTCCTTAAACTCATTCCCAAGGGACTTGCTGAGTACATACTGATGACTCTCCTTCCAAGCCCAACTTTTCTGCCAGTAAGTTTCAATAAATCCTGTATCCTTTCCTCTGGACAGTTTAATAAACTTTGCCTGTCACAGTGATCTTGGGTATTTTCTTCCATCACTAGGCAATTTATTTCATTGTACATCTGGGATTTAGACTTGACATTCAGGTAAAGTTAAATATGTCCATTGATGATCTCCACTTAAATGGGGCACATTCAAAATATTACTGTTAATTTTTCCCCTATATTCTTATTTACGTCAGTAAATACTACTCAATCAACAAAGAACCTGAATTCTGTGGCTTATTCCCTGCTATGTTATCAATCCAGTTATATCTATTTCCGAAATATTTTTTGCTGGTTCTGCAAACTTTTCTCACTGTTCACGAATACCACTCTGGTATTGGTCTTTTGCATCTTATTGTACATAGCCTTTGAATCTTAAAAGTAATTTCCAATTTGGCATAAAAAGCCTTGCTTTAAAAGTCACTCAAATCACAATACTATTTCCTTTCAGTGTCATTAAGCATGAAATTTAAATTCTTATCCGTTAAGCTTTACTTAATCTAATCCCCAGATTTGCTTAAAATCATTATTGTAGTGTCATTTTACTCATCTCTAATGATTTTCTTTCTCTTCCTGAACACAGGAATAGCTAATCCCATATAAAATCTTTAGCCCTTACTCTTTCCTTTAGCTGGGATGTTCTAGAAATCACTCATAATTGACTCACTCATAATTAACATTGTCAGGTTATCCTCAATATAGTTTCCAGCCTGCAGGGGCTCTCCCCACACATCCTACTAGGGCAGTTCCCATTCCCATCACTCCTTATTAACAGAATTGTGTCCTATTGTGTTTACAGAACTTCTCTTATTCTCTTATTTCAATTTATTTATCTGAAAACATTTCAGTTCAGAACTATTTTAAAGCTGTAACTAACTTACTATGGAATGAGTGAATTAATAAATGGTTATATGAGATCTATCAAGTGTATCTGACAATCATGGCATAATATAAATAAAAGAAAGGACTTTTTGGAAAAATAGGAATAAGGAGTGTTCACTGTGGTAAGTTGTCTTTAACACTTTTTAACCAATAGTAGGAATTGTTGTGTCAAATGGAATTTTTAGTTTTAGTTTTCTTGGGAATCTCCATGCTAATTTCCATAGTGGTTATATTGGTTTTTGTTCCACAAAAAATGGAGAGGTGTTCCTTTTTCCCCACAGCCTTGCCTGCACTTGCTATTCATTGATACTTGATGGCAGTCATCCTTTCTAAAATAAGATGGAATGTCAGTGTTATTTTAATGTGCATTTTGGCCAGTGATGAATGTTTTTCATATATTTATTGTATTCAATAATTCAGAAATTATACTACAAAGCTACTGTGATAAAATCAGCATGGTACTGGCAAAAAGTGACCTGAAGAGCAATGGAATAGATTAGAAGATACAGCTGGAGAGAACCATATGCCTTCTGCAAATCCTCCATTTTGGGCCAGGAGGCAGCAACCAGAGGCAACCTCGCCTGCCTCTCTGGTGGGTTTGCGTGACCTGCAGAACCCAGGGAGAGAACTATGTGCCTTCTGGGAACCCTCCATGTTGGGCCAGGAGGCAGCAACCAGAAGCAACCCCACCTGCCTCCCTGGTGAGTTTGCGTGACTGCACGAGCTCCAGGAAGAGAAAGAGAGGTGTGTTCCGTGGGCCTGCTGGCACACGGGCTATAAATCAAGGACCCCCATCTGCCCATAAGCATCCTGCTTGATTGGAGGACCTGCTAAGTTCATGGCAGCTGGGGTGCATGGAGCAGCTAAATGCTTGTATTGTTAGATTATTTTGCAGGCCTGGTGTCTGCAGTCTCAGCATTTCTTGGGTGGATGACATTCTCTAGTGTGGCAGATAGGTGGGATTGTCCTCAGTCTTGTCTTCGAGCCCCAATGTTGTTGTCACTGCTTTGCTTAATTTTGTTTAATTTTCATTTCCTTTTTTTTTCTTTATTTCACATCCTGTTTTTATTGGTTTAATTGTGTTTTGTTTTTAGTTTGTCTTTGCTGTGCCTGATGGAATGGTCAACTATTCTGAAAATAACAAGATACAATATAGTAGCTATTGTTTTCATAGTGTCTCTCTTTGAAGTTCTGTGCCAGTTCTACTGCTTTGTTTTGATTGTTCTGTTATCTTTTGTTGGATTTCGCTATCTTTGAAATTAAAAAAAATAGAGCTGGGCGTGGTGGCACACACCTTTAATCCCAGCACTCGAGAGGCTGAGGTAGGAGGAGCGTTGTGAGTTCGAGGCCGGCTTGGGCTACAACGTGAGTGCAAGGCCGGCCTGAGCTACATAGTGCGACCCTGCCTCAAAAAACCAGGGCCGGGAGTTTGGCTCAGTACCTTAAGCGCCTGCCCTGGCAGGCATGAGGTTGTGAGTTCAATCCCCGGTGCCGCAAAAAAAAAAAAAAAAAAAAAAAAAATAGAAGATACAGCCACAACCACAAGTACACTCAAGCCACCTTATCTTCAACAAAGGGACCAAACAAGTTCACTGGAAGAAAGGTAGCCTCTTTAATAAATGGTGCTGTAAAAACTGGCATTCCATATGCCAAAAACTGAAACTAGATCCATGTCTATCATCATACATTAAACTAAACTAAAATGGAACAAAGATCTAAATATTAAAGCAGAAACACTAATTCTGCTGGAAAACAAAATATGTAGATTTTGAAGACAGGGGTGGGTAGAGTGTTCATGAAAAAAAAAATCAAACTGCAGAGGAAATACTTCCCAGAATGAACAACTGGGATCTCATCTTATTAAAAAGTTTTTACATGCCCAAAGAAATCTCCAATGGAATGAGAAGAAAACCCATGAATTGGGAAAAACATGTATGTGATATCTCAGATGGAATATATTAAAGAATGAATAACTACTGCATTTTGACTTTGAGAAATCATGGTAAGTGGTAAGCTATGAGCCTTCCTTAAAGGATGGGGTGTGTTGGCAGCACATATTTTGCCAAGACCCTCCTCAAAGCCCCCAGGACCTCCTTATTCCTCAGGCTGTAAATGAGCGGGTTCAGGGCTGGGGTGACAATTGTGTAGAAAGCAGAGGTGATGTCCTGTTTCGGACTGTGGAAGGAACTTGGTAGGACATACACGAGTGTAGCTGTCCCATAAAAAATAACTACCACAATCAGGTGGAAGGAGCAGATGACAAGAGGTTTATTCCTGCCCTCCTTTGAAGGCATGTGGAGCACAGTGAAAAGAATTAACATGCAAGAAGCAACACTGACAACAAGAGGGGGAATCAGGAAAGTCACATCTGTCACATAAACCATGAGTTCATCTGGAGCTGTCTGCACAGGCCAGCTTCAGAAAGCTTAAAATCTCACACAGTAGGTGTCTGATTTCCCAGGACATGCAGAATGCATAGTGCATTGCATGCACTGTATGTCCTAAAGCATTCAAGGATCCAAGGATCCAAGGATCCAGGATGAGGCTGCCATGAACCAATAGACTCTAGGCCTCATGAAGATCATGTAGTTGAGAGGATGACAAATGGCCACATATCTGTCACAGGCCAGAAGGCCAGCAGAAGGCCCTCTGCACCACCCAGTGTCACTGCCAGGAACATCTGAAGGGCACAGCCTGCAAAGGAGATGGTGCTTTCTCTCTGCAGAAAATCCATGAGGGCCTTGGGAGTGACAACCGATGTGAACAGGAGGAACAGACCAGATGTGGTACACAGCATCGCATGCCCACTGCCCACCAAGACACACCCAAAAATAAGTGTTACTAATCTCCTAGGCATCTTTCAACCTAATCAAGATGAACTATCACACCTTAAATACTACAGTCCAATTTTCATTGTTTTTTCAGAACTAAATGTTGGGCAGATACCTTAGTATCTAATTCAAGAGACTTTTTAATCCAAACCTTTCAATTTACCACTCTTCTATTTTGATATTTTCTTGACTATACATGTACACTTAAAAATACACCATTTATTATTCCATAAGTCTGTTTTCTTTTCAATAAAAGGAATAATTAAATTTGCAATTGGATGCTATTTTACAAATACATCACCATGAAGAATATATTTTGTGTATATACACTTACTTTCTACAAATGTACATCAGATTATATAAACATTTCAAAACATACTTGTTAAATGCTTGCAAGAAATAAGGAAATGAAACCATTCATCAGTGTGCATTCTCATATTTGTGATGCTTATTTCTTTATATTGTTCTTTGTTTATTTTTTGTATGCAAGTATATCCCTGAGCTTTAAAATTTCCTTTTTAGATTATATGGATTTGAACAGTATAGTAGTGCGCTCACTCTTATTCCTTCTTTCCTTCTCTTTCTCTTTTGTCTCTTTTTCTCTCCCTTTTATTCTTCCCCTTTCCTCCTTTTCTCTTGTATTCCTTTTTTTATTTATTTTTTCCCTGTTTATCAAGATACTTTCTGTTTTTACTCCTTTCAATTGTATTTTAAATGACAATAATTTTTTTTGGGGGGGTACCAGGAATCGAACTGATGATCTCACACTTGCAAGACAGGTGATTGTGCCCCTGTGCTAAGTTCCAGCATGCAATACCTGTATTTTAATAGGCAATTTGTTGAACTTATCTGAGTAGAGAAATAGGAAAATAGAAGAAAGCAAAATGCGATAGAGTGGGATGTAAACAGAAAAAAAATGCAAGAAAATTACTTCTTTCCACATTCTTAAAATACTCATCATAACAGGACAAGCACCACTGTCCATCAGAATAGTTTGTAGTTACTCTCCTGAGTACATCTTTGACACCCTTATTTCTCAGGCTATAAATGATGATGTTCAGCATGGGTGTCACTGCTGAGTAAAAAGAGCGGATAAAACATGAGGAGGCTAAAGCAAAGAACTGCGTATGAAACAAGGAAGGCTGGAACTACAGCAGGGATAGGCTGTCATCCCAGAACTCAGCATCTGAACCCCCTCTAGTAACAGAACACACAGACACATGAACATGTGTGCACGAGTGTGAGCAATAGAAATAAGGAAGAAAGAACTAAAAATTCACAGAAACATACATCAAAAGAGTGCAGGGTTCTAGTTAAAGGTCAATGAAGAGGGACCTGATATTAGCAGAAGTTGATTGTGAAGCCCTCCCTGAAGGTAATTTTAGCTCAGGCTGGAGGCACAAAGAGAGTAACAGAGAATGACAGTCCTTGCAGAAATCATGAGACACACTTATTTCTGGGATCAGTCACAGATGCTACCAATTTTGGCAGGACAGCTTCAGAAAAACCAAGTCTAGGCCTCAGAGCCCATTTACTGGGAGAAGTTTCCAGAAATGGCTATTGAGGAGAGGTTCCCTGAAGGAGTCATTAAAATTCACTTACCAGGAGCAGCAGTTTCAGCATTTTCAGTGGAGGTCAAGTCACCTAAGGACAGGAGACTGTGAAATGTCCTCAGGACAAGGCCAGAGCTCACTGTTGCTCCAGGGATGATGAGGACAAACCCTGGTGATTCTCCTTTGAGTAGCTCCTCCAGGACCTCTTTCCTCAAAGTCCTCCAGTGTTCATGCTTATCATGGACCCCAGCATGAGAAAAGTATAGGAAAATCTGAGTACACTGACCACAAAAAATCTCTCATAGCTTATGCAGTGGGGAGAGTGGACCTTTGACCCGGGGAGCACCTCCCCCCACCACCCTGGAGACCTGCAGCAAGGCGATTGGAATTTTGCCCCATACAGCATCTCCCCCACCACCCCAGAGACCTCTGCAGCCTACAGATCATTGAAAGCACAACCTGCCTCTCCACACCCATGTCTTCAACAACCCAGGGACCATAAGCATCTCATCCACCACCTGCAGAACCCTGCTGGGCTGATGGAAACCTCAGCAACCCCTCACCCATACAGAAGATCTCAACAGGCCTGCAACTGTGCAGTGAATTTCCCCCTCAGGTAGAGGACATAAGCAGGTCAGTAGGAGCAGTAATGAGCCCTCCCCTCCAGTTGTAGGACTTTGGAAATCCAGCAAAAGTGTGGGTAAGTCCTTCTTCCATACAGAAAGCACTGGGTGCATTGAGGCGAGGGCTGAAAAGGAGAAACTTGAAAGGGCCTAGGAGAACCCCTGTGACACAGTAGGGTTCCAGCTGAGGCACACAATATAGCCAGGTAAATCTGGCAGCGTGGAACAGCTTAAAACCACAGTGGCAACAGAAGCTAAGGGTGGGCTTACATCAATACTCATAGGCTAGTCAGCCTAGGGAGACTATAAGGCTCACCCAAAAGGACCCACAGGAGGAATCCAGGTGAGTAGCTACTCCACTTATTTGAGGGACTCAGCAATTAGACAGAAATCACCCACACAATAAGACCCTAACACACACACAACAGTCACTAGAGACTAGTGGGACTGAAAGACCAAAATATTAACCCAAGACATGAAAATGATAAGACAAAAAAGCAAAATGCAATCTCAAATGTCCAATACATCAGGAACAAGTATAGGGGACATTGAAATAAAGGACTTGAAAGTCACACATCTGCAATTTCTGAAAAGATAACAAATGAAATAAAGAAACAAATCCATGAAAGTGTACAGAAAATAACATTAGAAATAATCTCTCAAGAAAGAAATGGCAACCTCAGTAAAAGAATTACGCAGCATAGCTAGGGAAGATATAGATATAAAAGTACAGGAGCACGGGAAATTGATGGAAACCTTGAATGAGCAACTCAGGAAGCAACTAGAATGCATGAAAAAAATTTCAAGGAGATATCCAGGAAATACAAAACTCCATTGAAAGCTGCCAAAACCATTTAAATGAAACTGAAGATAGATTTTCAGACCTTGAAGACAGGATTGCAGCTAGAAATCATGAAAGGAAAGAACTTGTAAAAATAACAAGGGAGCATGAAATAAGAATTCAACAGCTTCAAGATGATGCAAAAAGAACCAATATAAGACTGATAGGCATCAATGAAAATGCAGGAGTCAATGCAACTGACTTAAAAAACCTTTTCACAGAAGTAGTATTGAAACATTTTCCAAACATGGGAAAACAACCAGATATGCAGATAAATGAGGAATATAGAATGCCAAACAGTCATAACCCAAATAAATCGACACCCAGACACACAATAATTAAGATCCCAGACATACAGCAAAAAAACAGAATATTAAAAGCTGTTAGAGAAAAGACACAATGCACTTATCAAAGAAAGCCCTCTAGAATCATGGCAGACTTTTCAGCACAAACCCTCAAGTTAAGACAAGCTTGAAGTGAAGTATTTCAAGCCCTGAAAGAAAACAACTTTCAACCCAGACTGATGTACCCTGCAAAACTTTCTTTCAAATTTGATGGAGAAATTAAGTACTTCCACGACAAAGAGCAACTGAGGAAATTCATGTCTACCAAGTCGACCCTAGAAAGAATACTGAAGAACATAATAGAAAGAGACAAAAATCACTGCAATTCCCAGAACAACAATAGAAAAAGATGACTAGACAGGGTAAACAATTAAACAAGGGGGAAAAGCAGGAAACCAACAACAGGAAAATAGCATGACAAAGTTAAGCTAGTACATATCAGTTATATCCATCAATGTAAATGGCCTCTATTCACCAATTAAAAGAAATAGGCTAACAGAATGGATCAAGAAACATTATCCAACAATATGCTGTATACAAGAAACACATGTGACTCAAAAGAAAACTCATAGACTAAAAGTCAAAGGATGGAAAGCAATATTCCATGTGACAGGAACCCAGAAAAAAAAAAACAGGCATAGCTATTTTGTTTTCAGACAGTGTAAACTTCAAACCAAAAATGATCAAAAGGGATAAAGGTAATTACATACTTGTTAAGGAAAAAATTCAAGAGGAAGAGTTAACATAAACATATATGCATCAAATACAGGAGCACCAACTATATAAGACAAATACTAATGGACATGAAAAACCAAATATGCAATAACACAATAATAACAGGAGACCTTAATACCCCATTGTCATAGAGATGGATCAACTAGACAAAAAGTTGGCAAAGAAATAAGAGAACTGAATCAATCCTGTGGACAAGTGTGCTTAGTAGATGTTTACAGAGTGTTCCACCCAACAACATCAGAATACACATTTTTCTCAGCTGCACATGGGCCATATATTGGTTCATAGAACATGCTGAAGTAAATGCAAAGGGATTGAAACTATCCCATGTATATTATCTGATCATAGTGCACTGAAATTGGAAATTAATGGTAAAAGAAACTGCAAAACCTACCTAAACACATGGAAATTAATGGGTTACAGAATAAAGGAGAAATTAAACAATACATAAAATTTGATGAAAATGCAGATACAACATATCGAAACTTGTGGGACACAATGAAAGTGGTCCTAAGAGGAAAATATATAGCAATAAATTGGCACATCAAGAAAACAGAACAAGCACAAATAAAAAACCTAATGCTACAACTCAACCTTTCTAGAAAAAGACAAGTAAGTCAAACACAAAGCTCACAGAAGAGAGAAAATTATAAAGATCAAAGCAGAAATTAATTCAGTAGAGACTAAGAAAACAATATGAAGAATTAATGAATCAAAGATCTGGTTCTTTGTGAGAATAAACAAACTTGATAAACCTCTAGCCAACCTTATCAAGAAAAAAATGAAAAAACTGAAATTCATGCAACAAGGAATGAAAAGGGAGAAATTACTACAGATCTCAGAAGATCATGAATACCTACTGTGAAAATCTTTACTCACATAGGGTGGAAAACACAGAGGAAATGGACAAATTCCTAGAAATATATGAACTACCAAAGCTGAGTCAAGAAGATATAACGATTTTGAATAACCCCATATCAGCTCCTGAAATTGAAAGTGTGATCATAAACTTACCCACAAAGAGAAGTCCAGGTCCTGATGGATTCACAGCTGAATTCTACAAGAAATTTAGAGATTTTATGCCAATACAACGAAATTGAAAGGGAAGCAATACTCCCTAACTCATCCCTGGAGGCAAGTATTACTCTGATAACAAAATCAGAGAAAGACCCAACTAAAAAGGAGAACTATAAGCCAATCTCCCTAATGAACACTGATGCAAAGATTCTCAATAAAATACTGGCAAATAGAATGCAGCAAATCATCAAGAACATTATACATCATGACCAAGTGGGATTTATTCCAGGAATGCAGGGATGGTTTAACATATGCAAATCAATAAATGTAATACACCACCTCAATAGTGCCAAAGCCAAAAATCACATGATCATCTCAATAGTAGCAGAAAAAAGCTTTTGTTAAAGTCCAACACTTGTTCATGATAAAAAACCCTACAGAACTTGGAATAGAGGGTATCTACCTTAATCTGATAAAACCATCTATGACAAACCAACAGCCAACATCATATTAAACGGACAAAAGCTGAAAGCTTTCACTCTTAAATCAGGAACAAGTCAAGGATGTCCCCTATCACCACTTCTATTCAATAGAGTTCAGGAAACATTAGCCAGAGCAATCAGGCAAGACAGAGAAATTAAAGGAATAAGGATAGGAAAGGAAGAAGTTAAATTATCACTATTTGCAGATGGCATGATACTCCACATAGAAGACCCTAAAAACTCAATCAAAAGACTACTAGAGTTATTAAACAAATTTAACAGTGTAGCTGATACAAAGTCAACGCTCAAAACTTAATAACATTCCTGTACACAAACAACAAACTCACTGAGAAAGAAATTATAGAAATAACACCTTTCACAATAGCATCCACATAAATGAAATACTTGTAAATCAACCTAACAAAGAATGTAAAAGACCCAAATGCTGAAAACTATAGTACTCTAAAAAAGGAGATTCAAGAGGATGTTATGGAAAGATACCCCTTGCTCTTGGTTAGGGAGAATCATCATTGTGAAAATGGCCATATTTCCACAACTGTTATACAAATTTAATGCAATCCCAATCAAATGTCATTAACATCCCTTACAGATCTAGAGAAAACACTCCTAAAATTCATCTGGAACCAGAATAGACCTAGAATAGCAAAGGCAATTCTAGACAATACGAGCAAAGCAGGAGGCATCAAAATTCCTGACTTGAAATTGTACTACAAAGCTACAGTGATAAAGTCAGCATGGTACTGGCAAAAAAATAGACCTGACAATCAATGGAACAGATTAGAAAATGCAAAAACAACTACAGAGACACTCAGTCACCTTATATTTGACAAAGGGGCTAAATATGTTCACTGGAAGAAAGATAGCCTGTTTAATAAATGGTGCTGGAAAAACTGACTTCCTACATGCCGAACAATGAAACTAGGCCTATGTCTATCACCATGCACTAAAATAAAGTCAAAATGGGTAAAAGATCTAAATATTAGTATAGAAAAATTAAATTTACCAGAAGACAAGGTAAGAAAAAATCTTGAAGATATAGGGGTAGGCAAAGTGTTCATGAACAAAACACAAACTGTACGGGAAGTACTTCAAAGAATCAACAACTGGGATCTTGTTTTATTAAAAAGCTTTTGCATTTCAAAAGAAATCACCAATAAAGTAAATAGAAAACCCACAGAATGGGAAAGAATTTTAACCAACTGTACCTCAGACAAAGGACTTAGATCCAGAACATATAAAGAATTAAAAACATCAGGCCCCCAAATTCAAAAACCCAATCCAAAAAATGGGCATCTGAGATGAACACACTCTTCTCAGATGAAAAATACAAATGGCCAATAAATACATGAAGAAATGTTCAACATCACTGGTCATTAGAGAACTGCAAATTAAAACAACATTGAGATTCCATCTCACTCCAGAAAGAATGGTTGCCATCAAGAAATCAACTGATAAAAAATGTTGGCGGGGCTGTGGGGAAAAAAGGAACCCTTCTCCACTGTTTTTGGGAGTGGAGACTGGTGTGACCACTGTGGAAATCAGTGTGGAGATTCCACAAAAACCTGGGATTGGAAATCCCTTTCATCCAGCTATTTCCCTTCTGGGTATTTTCCCAGAAAAATTGAAAGTGTCATGTCACAGTGATATATGTGCACCCATGTTTATAGCAGCACAATTTGTAATAGCTAAATCTTGGAAACAACCAAAATGCCTATCAGCTGCAGAATGGATGAAAAAGATGTGGTACTTTAATACAATGGCATATTATTCAGCTATAAAAAGGATGATCTTGAGGCTTTTGTAGGTAAATGGAGGCACCTTAACACTATACTCATAAGTGAAATAAATCAGACTCACATTTATAAATATAATATTGTTTCCCTTGTGTAAATAATAAATAACTATTAAACAAAAAAACTGAAAGAGCAGTAAGATCCAAAATGTACAATGGATATTGTAATGAGGAAAGAGAAAGAAAGTGCTCAATATTAAAGAACACCTGGCATGGGGAAAGAAGACATGAAAGAAAGGAAAAAAGATTATGTGTTTGTAGATATACATATATAACTGTATGAATGTATAAGTATGCAAGATAGATAACTATATTACTAATACTCTGTTAGTTCATCAGAAAGAATAGTTTGTGTTGTCATTGATCGTCTGATCATTTTTATGACTAGATTTAATAACTTGAACAGCTATTTCTAAGATAACCATATATAATATATTGACTAGCATTGATTCCATACCTTTTTTTTATTTTGAAATTCTGTATTACTTCTACATTATTTTTCTGTATTTCTTTTAAAAAAATCTCACAAAATCACCAGAAACAGTATAGGTCCTTAATATTTACTGAGTGAAAGAAATGGAATATATTATATGTGCTTTTCAATGTTAGGTTTTTATGATTCTACCTCTTGAAAGTTCCATCTCAGAGATAAATTGGTGGTAACATAAACAAAAAAATGGGTGGAATAGTTAGGGAAAATAGGGAACAAAGCGGAAAAATTTTAGCATGAATTATCCTCTCTTCCAGACTGCCTCTTAAGTCTTTGCTCCAACTGTGAAAGACCTAAAGTAGGAAGAGCAAGCTAAGTGCTTATTGCCACACACACCTGATGCATTTTGTGTCATTTGGTCCTCAACCTCTTTCCTGGATGCTATCAAATGGTTTTGGAAGTCAGTAGAGCATATCCTACCTCTTATTGCTAAGATTTGTAACACACAGGAACATCTTTTGCATGCTTAGACTGTTGTTGAAAATCTCGTGTAATGGTAATGATATGAATTTTGCCATTCCCTAAAATTTCTTTTTTATGAGCCATTTTGTCACTAATTCTAAGCACAATGACTGTCATGCACCAAAAAAATCCCGTCATTTCCCCTTTCTTCCTTACCTCTTCTTGAGCAAAATTTTATCATTACCTTAAAAATGCAAATACTTTTGCCTTCAGATCTATATCATCCTTAGCATTGAATCAACCCATCTCCAGCAGACCAGCAGTCCACTCATCATGAAGGTGAGGTTGGTTGAATTGTGCAACAGATCAAGTGGTCTGAGAGCCCAGAGATTCTTCTGCTGAAGCAGCGACTAAACAATAATTCCATAAAGTAAGGGAAAACATCTGGTCAAGGTGAGAGGATTGTAAAGAGCATTCTACAAATAAAATACTAAAACCCCAACTGTTCTTAATACTTAGAGGCATGTGCTGAAGGCCTTTACAGCATAATTCACCTAGTCAGGCAGCCTTGGTAAGTCATTCAGAACCTGGTAGAGCTGTGCCCAGTGACTCCTCACAGCCAGGGAGCTTTGCAACATTGGTGAGCACCTAGTTGTGCCCCATCCAGAGACTCCAAACGGCTGGGGAACCACTGCATGGTGACTGGTGCAAGCTGAAGGACTGCACAATGAAATCCACCTAGTTGTACAACCTTGCTACATTGCTCAGAACCTGGTAGGTCCCTGCCCAGCAACCTGCCAGTAGCTGGGAGCTTTGGAATGTCTCTGGGTTCCTGCATGTGCCCCACCCAGTGACTCCAAATAGCCAAGGAACCTGTGCGCACTGAGTGGTGTGAGCTGAAGTTCTGCACAGTGAACTCCACCTAGACATGCAGTTTTGCTACATTGCTCAGAACCTGATCAGGCCCCGTGCAATCATCCCAAGCAGCTGGCTAGCTTTGGTGTACCGTGTGGCACAAGCTGAAGGCCTGCACAGGGAATTCCACCTAGCCATGCAGCTTCAGGAAGTCACTTGGAACTTGGTAGGGCCCTGCCCAGCGAACTCCTACAGGCTGGGAGCTTAGGCACATTGTTCAACTCCTGGTTGGGCCCTGCCCAGTGACTCCAAAGAGCCGGGACCTTCAGTGCACTTCGTAGCAGGAGATGAAGTCCTGCACAGCATACTCCACCTAGCCATTCAGCCTTGCTATGCCACTCACAACCTGGTAGAGTCCCGCCCAGCAACCTCAAGTATAAAGGGAGCTTTGGTGTGCCATGTGGGGTTTTCTGGAGGTCTGCTCAGTGTACTCCCCCACAATCAGGGATTCTCTGAGTGCCACTAGGGACCAGGTGAGGCCTATTGAACGATCCCCACTCAACTGGGGAAACTTCCTCAAGTACGGACAGCCATCCTCAATCCAGGAAAGAACTGAGACTTAGCATTCAGCTGTCCCAGATAAATAAAGGAAAATGACCAAATAAATGAGCAAAATACAATCTCAAACCTCCGGCCCATTCTAAAGGAGCCTAGGAGACATGGACATAGAAGAAATTGTAAGCCATACACCTGAAACTTCTGAAATGATAGAACAGAAGTAAAAAAACAACTCCATGAAGATGTAAAGGAACTCAGATCAGAAATAGTCTCCCAGGTTAAAAAAAGACATGATGAACGTAATGAAAGAAATGCTGAACACATCTAAAGAAGACATAGTTAAAGAAATAAAGGAGCACTGCAAAACGATGGAAACCTTGAAAGAACATGATATGAAAGAATTAGAATGTGTGAAGAAGATTTAAAGAGATATCCAGGAAATAAAACTCCATCAAAAGCTGGCAAAACTGACTGAATGAATGTGAAAATAGAATTTCAGACATCAAAGACAAGACTGCAACTAGTGAACAGGAAAGATTTTTTAAAAATAACAAGGAATCAGAAAATAACCATCCAAAAGTTGCAAGACAATGCAAAGAAAAATAAGATTTATAGGGCTGAACAAAAAAAGTCACAACACAAATAATATAAAAAGACTATTCACAGAAGTAATAGCTGAAAATTTCCTGAACATGGGAAAAGAAACTGACATCCAGATAAGCGAAGCATATACAATTCCAATTAGCCATAACCGAAATAAAACTACACCAAGACATACAATAATCATCTTCCCAGAAATTCAACATAAGAACAGAATATTAAAAGCTGTTAGAGAAAAGAGACAGATCACCTACAGGGGCAACCCATCAGAATCACAGCTATTTTGAGGACACCAGGAGGCATTGTGGTAACCATTGTTGATTTTCTATTGTTTTGAAGTCTCGTGTCACTTACACTGGTTTGTTTTGATTTGCTATGTTCTGTTTTGTTTTGATTGGTTTTATTCTCTTTAAAATAAAAATAAAAAGAATTTATAAAAAAAGAAAGGCTCAGTTATCTTTGGAAGAGGAATATTGAGATTTGCACAAATGTTAAAGGAATTAATCATATTAAAAGATCAGATATTTGGACCCCCAGAGAAGAACGAGAATGGGCCCTTCCAGGACCCACCCCACTGGGCCCGAATGGCACTGGCACGTGTGCTTGGAATCAAGGACCACCCCCTACCCCGTAGGCAACCTGCTGGTTCGGACGTCTGGCTAAATTGAAAGCAACTAAGGCACATTAAGCAACTAAATGCTAGTATTGTTCTGTACATTTTGCATGCCTCTGGTCGGCAACTTGAGCATCTCTTTGGTAGATGACAGTAGGCAACGTATCAAATATGGGGGATTCTCTTCTGTCTTGTCTTGGAGGCCCAGTATGGTTCTCACTGTTTTGCTTTACTCTGAACATTATTATTATTATTTTTGCTTTATTTTATATTCTGTTTTTATTGATTTTGTTGTGTTTTCTTTTTGGTTCAATTCTACTATACATGTTGGAATGGTCAGCTATTCTGAAGATAACAAGATATACTATAGTAGCTACTGTATTCACATTATCTTTCTTCTAAGTTCTGTACCAGTTCTACTGCTTTGTTTTGACTGACTTTGTTCTTTTATGTTCTGTTGGATTTTACTATCTTTAAAATAAAAAATTAGAAAAAAAAATAAAAGATCAGATAGCACTCACAGTCTCATTTAATGCTCCAATTAGTAGTTTGTGTGTTTATGTATCATATGCATTCTTTGCCTCTCTCTAAGCAATGATTGTTATAGATGCTCTGGGAAGTGTGTGTGTGTGTGTGTGTGTGTGTGTGTGTGTGCACGTGCATGTGTTTGTATTTAAATGGAAATATTTCCTAGTGCTTAAAATTCAAGTGGAAAAGAAGTTGACAAAATTCTCATACAAACATAAGACACACAAATCAAGGGTTATGGTAAAATAAATAAAAGCAAACAAATAGAAGCAAGCAGTGCTTTTTAAGTTTCTAAACCTGCCTAGATAGTTGCAACAATGCAAAGGTTCACATTTTTGTAATGTGTATCTGTTTTTAAAAGTATACAATTTATAAATGTGCAAAAATATCTCATGGTATTTAATAAGTGGACATCATTTTCCACTCTTTTAATGCAACATTAACATTTACATAAAATTTGAGTTTTACTTGATTATACTTTTGGATAATGTGACTTGATATTTTCATCAATTTGAAAAATTTGCAACCAGTACCTCTTCACATATTCATTTCATTCTATTTTTGCTTTCCCCCTGAGGCTTGAATTATATTCCTGTTAGGAATTTCTGTTTGTTTATTTTGCATATACTACATGTCTTTCCATCCTTCAATTTTGATATTTCCTCCTTACCTATTTGCTAGTTCACTAATTATCACTTTGTGTAAGTATGGTATTAAAATATCTTTGGTGTTAATTTAACATTTCTATTTCTCATATCTAACATTTTGTAGTTTTTTCTCAGTAGATTTTAGGTCTCTCATTAAATTCTCTTGTCTGTTGTATAATATTATCATGGATATACTTTAATTCATACTATGGTGAAGACTATGTTTGATTACTACAATTTTGGATTTTCCGTCTATATTTATTGCCCTTTCTCTTTCTTTCTCTCACTTAGTTACTCTTGTTCTTATTTTATGTCTTACCTTGCAATTTCATTTTGTTTAATGCACAGCATTGAGCATATTGTAAATTCTGTTTAAGGGTCTGACTGTTGCCTTCCCCAATAAACATTTTATTTTTATTTAGGCAGGAAGTTAAGAAAAGAGCAGATTGCCTTATACAAAAACAGATTGTATTGATTTTGACTTTATGGTTTATAAATTTCCATTTCATTATTCGTTCTAAGTATATAGGTCCTTGGATATCTCAACTAAGGCCAGTGGTATTTATCAGTGTCACTTATATTTGGTAAGGTTTAAACTCTAATTTTTCTCTCTGGTTTATGACTATTTTAAGATTGCTGACATTTTTTTCATTTTTTTGATTCCTCAGACCCTGCACCACTCTTTCTATTGAGTTTATCATATACTTGGTTGTTTCTTTAGAATCTACAAAAGTCTTATGGAGAAAATAATGTAGCACTGTCAGGCTCACCACACTATGCTACTCCTTTCTGTCAGATGTTTGCCCCTTAAGATCTTTTTGGTTTCTAGTGCAAAGATATGTGCAACCATATGTCTCACGATTTTTGGAGTTGGGAATCTGTGTTTATGTATTTGTGTTTCTATGCTGATACTGTTATGTGGCTGGTCTCTTAAGTTCCACAATACTTACATTCCTTGGTGAAGCCCTGGTTTGTTATCTCATTTTCTTCATTTACAATACTCCTATGTATCCTTTGCTATTATGTTAGTTACATTTATTGCATCTTCACTTAAAGGTGAATTTTTTTTAGCATGTCCATTTTCCTTGTTAGGTTTTTATTTTAGATTCTGGTTAAGTTTTGTAAACTAAAAGGAAAATATATAAGTAAATAAATTTTTTTCTGTTATCTTTTAAGTTTTTTACTTATTTTATTAGTAAATATTTTGTAGTACATAATATTTGTATTCGGTTTGAGTTGGTATATGTACATACACATCTTTATTCATTTTATACCTTTTCTTTTCCTTCCCTCACCACTCTCTTCATCTCTTGATCACCTTCCCATTGGAGAAAGAGCTTTCATTCCATTACATATTTTTTATTTTGCACTTAATTTATAGTTTGGATTTCTTATAGAAGAGAAATCATATGATATTTAAACTTGTGAGTCTTATTTACTTCACAAAACATTACGATGTCAAAGTGTATCCATTTTTCTACAAATGAAAGGTTTATTTTCTTTATAGGAGAGCAGCACTCCATTGTGTATGAATATCATTCTCTTATCTATTCCTCTGTTGATGGACATATATACTGTGTCTAGTTATAAATTTTGCAGCTCTACACATACTATGTTTTTTATCTCTGTAATACAATGATTTTATCTCCTTTGGGAAGATATTATACCTTGAAGTGAATAGATAGTTCACATGGAATTTCTAGTTTTAGTTTTTACAGAATCTCCACACTGATTTCCATAGTGGTCTTGCTAGTTTACATTTGACAATATAGAAGAGTCCCTTTATTCTCCCACAGCCACATCAGCATTTGTTACTATTTGTTCTTAAAGTCATAAATTTTCTTATATTTTACTAAAACACATTGCTTTTCAAGGAATTGGTCCCATGCAATATCAAAATTTATCATAGTGCTATTTGATAGCAATGCAGGAAACTTTATTTTTACTATTAGGGGTAAGAAGCATGCAGTCTTTACAGCAACTAGGATGAAGGTGGCTATTTTGAGGTGTCTATGGAAAGGTATCCAGGAGTACTAGGATCTCCTTTAATTTTCTGAGACCATAAATGAATACATTATTATAATAAAGCTGATACCATGATTGATATAATTTAAAGCAAAAAAGGAGAAAGTTTGGATTTCTAGTCATGTTAAACCACATGATAAACTTTATTCTGAATTTAGCCCTTCGTTTAACCTTAGAAGTATAGAAGAACAGTAAATTTGTTCTCAAAAAGTTTAAAGATGAGATTTGTCATTATAAAATTCTTAAAATTTTATTTTAAAGAGAATAAAATCAGCAAAATAAAACAAAATAAAGCCAATCACAAGGAAACAATAAACTGATACACGACTGTAAAACAGGGTAATAAGAAATCAACAGTGGTTACATAATGCTGCTTGTTGTCTTCTATGCTGCGAAACCATGAAACACAATAAAATCAAATAAAACAGAGAAGAATAAAACCAATAATAGAACACTGAAGATAACAAAACAATAAAATGGAACAAAACAAATCAGTGGGAACAGTATTGGATTTCATAAACAAGACAGAAGGAAATCCCCCATAGTTGCCATATTGCATATTGTTATCCTCTAGCTCAGACTACTGGCTATAGGCCTGCAAAGTCAATCAAACAATACAAGCATTAAATTGGTTTTGTACTTCAGTTGCTATCAACACAGCTGGTGTACTTCTGAATCAGCCAATTGCTTACACAATGGGGGTGGAAGGGGGCTCTTCTTGTCTCCCAGCCTGTGAGCTGACTGGCTCATGGAAACGGTGAACTGGCTTCTCGTTTCTCCTCCTGGCTCTGCATGGCTGACTCTGGCTCATGGGAAAGGTGAATTGGCTTCTTGTTGTCTCGTCCTGTTCCCACATGGCTTGAGATTTGTCATTTAAAATGATCAACAACCTGTTTTATTATCCCCAGGAAATAAATTCATTAATAAAGGTCATCTTCTTGACTTTAATTTTTTAATGTTTTACTTTATTTTAATAGCTTGACATTCTTTTCATGTTTATTAGCCATTTAAACCTTATTTTTATGGAGGTGCTGTTTGTATGCTTTTTTTTTTTTTTTTGAGATGGTGTCTTGCTTTGTAATTCAGGCTGACCTTAAGCTCATTATGTAGTCCAAGCTGTCCTTGAACTCACAGCAAACCTCCTGCATCAGCCTCCCAATTGCTGGGATTACAGATGTGCACCTTCATGCCTGGCTATTGCTTGATTTTTATGTAGAAAACATCTGTGAAATCACGTTGTTAAATCTTTATCAATTATAAATATTTAAAAAGCAGGATAGTCATTGTTTTCTTCCCAAAGTGGTAATTTAGAACTTAAAAATGACTTATTGCCCTTAGAAATTAAACATTTATTTTCCTAAATGTGAACATGACAGTCTCATAATTGTGGGCCATTTTCTACTAGTAGATATTTTTAATGTGATCACACACATACACGTAGACACACATGTGTGAGCACATGCATGCACACACACATACAACCAGGCTCACAAAATCTATTATCAACAGATAATAATTCAATTTTACTGGGATCAATATGCGGTAGAATTTAAATGCCCAACTAGGAAATTTGAGCTTATTAAATTAGATTTCAAAAACTTTACTTTGGAAGAATCTCAGTTAGTGGGGTATAAGTTGTATTAATTTTCTTGCATGCTTAACAAAGTACCAGAATATGGAAATAACACAAGCATAATTGAGCAAAGTATCAAAATAAGAAGAATAATGATGGCAATAAAAAAACATAAAAATTTCAAGATTGATTCAAAGGATGAAAGTGATGACTCATAATGTTGAGGAAAGGAAAAGGACAAAGAGGTAAAAGTTGATTTTCTGTTTTTAGGTTATGTTGGTAATATAAAATGATGTTAGTGTCTCCAAGAGCAGAGAAATTAAAATGATCTGCAGAATAAAATTAACAGTCAAATTGATTCCAAATAGTTTATTAAAGGCAGAAGCAAAATATTGCATGATAAATATTTATCAAAAAATTAAAAATTTAAGATTCTAATTTAGAATACTAGTTAGATGCCAGATAAATGAGTATGGTAATTTCCACTGCTGATTCTTCCTATACATGAAAACAAATAACTTTCCATTTTGTGATATCTTCTTTGGTCTCCTTTTTTGAAGTAATGTAATTTTCAATGTATATATCTTTTACTTCCTTTGTTAGGTTGATTTTTACGTATTTCATTTTTAGGATGCTATCATGGAGGGTGTGGTCTCCACAATTTCTCTCTCAGTGAGTTTGTTGTTTGTATACAGTAATGCTCTTGATTTTTAAGTGTTGACTTTGTATTCAGCAAAATTACTGAATTCAATTATTAAATTTATAAGTCCTTTGGTAGAGTTTTTGGAGCCTTCTATGTAGATTGTGATGCCATCTGCAAATAATAATTTAACAACTTCTTTTCCTATCCTTATTCTTTTTATTTCTTTCTCCTGTCTAACTGGTCTGTCTAATATTTCCAGAACTATCTTTAATAAGTGTGGTAATAGTGGACATCCTTCTCTTGTTCCTTATTTTAGAGAGAAAACTTTCAGTTTTTGACTGTTTAATATGATGATGGTTGTTGGTTTGTAATACATGAATTTTACTAGATTGACGTAAAGACCATCTATCTTAATTTTCTATAGATATTTTTAAAAATCATGATTGTATGTTGAGCTTTGTCAAGTGATTTTTCTGCATGCATTGAGATAATTTTCTAATTTTTGTCTTTGACTCTGTTAATATGGTGTTTTGGCTTTCTTGATTTGCATATGTTGAACCATCCCCACATCTCTTGGATGAATCTTATTTGGTTATGGTATATAAAATTCTTGAGGCTTTACTGCATTCTGTTTGTCAGCATATTATTGAGGATTTTTGTATTTATGTTTATTAGGGAGATTAACTTATTGGATTCTTTTTTTTATTGGATCTATCTGTAGTTTATGTATTAGGGCATCGCTTGCTTTTTGGAATAAGCTTGGGTGCACTGTTTCCCTTGCAGATTCATTAAAGTGTTTGAGAAGTAGTGCCATTAGATCATCCCTAAATTTCTTGTAGAATTCAGCAGTGCCTCTGTGAGGATGTGGGATTTTCTTTGTTGTTAGGTTTTTTAAATACATCTTCAATTTCATTGACTAATAATGGGTAGATTGAAATGTATGTGTCATGACGCAGCTTTGTCAATTTATGTGTATCTCAGAATCTGTTCATTTCTTCTGTTTCCAATCTTAGTAGAACACAGGTTCTCATAGTATGTATTAAAGATCTGCTGGATTTCTGTAATTCAGTGTGATTTCACCTTTTTCAGTCCCAATCGCATGAATTTGAGTCTTTTCCCCCACCTTTTTTGTTTTTAAATAAAGTTGGCTAAGGCTTTGTCAGCTTTATTTAATCTTTCAAAGAACTAACTCCTCAATTCATTGATTGTTTGTATTGTTTAATTGGTCTCAATTGCATTAATTTCTGTTCTGATTTTTGTAATTTTCTTCTCCACATGTGCTTTGGGCTTGAGTTTTTCCTCTTGCTGTGGAACTTTGAAGTTATTTATTTGAGTGCACTATATTATTCTGATGTGAGAATTCACTGATATAAATTTCTCTAATGAGACTGCTTTCATTGCATCTCACAAATTCTGGTATATTCCATTGGCATTACTTTTAATTATAGAAACCACCTGATTTCTTCTTTAATTTCATCTATGACTTTTTGGTTGTTTGGGAGGGTGCTATTTAATTTCCATTTGTTTATGAACTTTCTCTGTTTTCTTTTGCCAATATTTTCCAATTTCTTTGCACTATGGTCAGACAATACATATGGGATAATTTCAATTGTGCATTTACTTAAGCATGTTCTGGGAGTTAGTAAGTGGTCTAGTTTGGAGAACATCCCATTTGCAGCTGTAATGTATTCTCATTTCATGGAGTGAACCACTGCATGGATATCTACCAAGTCCATTTGTTCGAAAGTTTGGTTCTAATATTTTGTTGTTGATTCTTTTGTCTAATTACCTATTTGTGAATGCAGGCTGTTGAGGTCCCCAACTATAATCATATTAGTGCTTATTTGATATTTCAGGTCCATTAATATTTTTTTTTTTTTTTTTTTTTTGCGGCACCGGGGATTGAACTCACAACCTCGCGCCTGCCAGGGCAGGCGCTTAAGCCACTGAGCCAAACTCCCGGCCCAGGTTTTTTTGAGGCAGGGTCGCACTATGTAGCTCAGGCCGGCCTTGTGCTCGCGTTGTAGCCCAAGCCGGCCTCGAACCCACAACGCTCCGCCTACCTC
>RJWM01005815.1:0-88884 GCA_004363535.1 Dasyprocta punctata | reverse complement strand
AGTCTCAAGATGGAAGCCTGTTCCTCGCTCTCCCTGGGGAGTGGGGGGTGCGGGGCTGGGGACCGCCGAGTTTACTCACTCACCAGCTCGCGACCACCTCTTTCCATGATCGATAGCTGCCTCCGCGGTTTCCGCTTTAGCCACAGAAGTTCAGTCGCGCATCTCAAACACTTTAATCGCACCTTCCCAGTTTGAGTCCCCGTTGGTTGGATTGAGCTCCGGTCAGAGGTTCCGCCACCTTTGTTTGTTTACTTCTTTTTTTTTTACTCTTTCCGAGGGCTACAGTTCTCATCCTAGACTCCACTTAGGTCCAGAGGATCCATCTCCCTCCCCTTTCCTTCTTTCTGTTATTGTATTATTTTGTATTCCAGCATTTGGGAGGTATATTCCAGGGAGCCTCCCTACGGTGGAGTCATCAGGTCGGCCATTTTGCAGGACTCCCTGGACCTGGATATTTAAAGCAATTTCTCAGATAAATTGATTTCCAGTATGTGTTGAAGGTTATATTTCAAACTTACAATAAGTGAAGGTGAAGAGACTTTCTTGATAGGATTATTTTCAATTTTTTGAAGTGCAATATGTATAAAATTAAATATATAAATCTTAAATATACAACTTGATGAATTTTTGCACTTGTCTAACCATAAGCCAGATCATGGTACAGAACTTCAACATCACCATAGAATTCTCCTTTCCATCCTTTCCCAATTAATCCTATTTTATCTCACCCAGGTAACCACTGATGAGCTCATCCTGTTCTTAAATGTTGTTATCAATGAAATTACCCCATATATGCTCTTTTGTGCAGGCCTTCTTGCCTCTACCAAAATGAATAGGTCTGTGGGCATCACCTATGCTTTGGCATGTAGTAATAGTTCATTTTTTTTATTGCTGTGTAGTTTCCTTTGAATAGATATACTGCAATTTATTTGTCCAACTCGCAGATATTGGAACTTCTTAGCCCCCATACTCCTGTAAGTCAATTCCTATGAGTCAGTCTCTCTCTGTTGATCTATATCTGTAACTATCTATATCTCTGATTGGTTCTGTTTTTTGAAGATCCCTGACCAATACAGTTCTTTAAATTTCATCCATAGCTATCAGGAAACAAAATGCTTAAATGTTTTGTCAGAAATACTGATTACTTTCCTGGAAGGGTTGTAAATAACATCCTCAAAAATAACTGACCCAGGCCACTTTGTTAAGGCTTGAGAAAATTTTTGCTCCCATAGACTTAAGGTCAGCATCATTTAATAATTTTTACGATCTTTGATAAATTACTTAACCTCTTTTTCCTTTACTGTAAGAGAGGTGTAATAGTATTTGTTTCACAGTACTAGTCTAAGGTTTTAATGTCTGGTATAGATGAAATAATCAATTAATCCATTTTTTCTGTAGTAACTCCCTCTGTCCCCTCCCCTCTCCTCCCCTCCTCTCTCTTCCCCTCTTCTTTTCCTCCTGCTATTTTTCTTAGGACAAGTAAGAGTTTAGAGAGAGTAATGACAGCATTGAACCCTTATAATTAACCTAACAAACAAAAAATTCTATGGTGAAATTGGGGGAAAGTGGGAGGGAGGATGATGGTTGGGGAAGAAAAAAGAATGAAAAACGTAGGAGGGCAAGACATAATGTCCTTATTCTTAAAATAATGTTCTTTATGAGGGTGGAGAAATGGTGAGCAAAATAGAATACCTGGTATTGTAAGTTGAGTTTCATTGTCTATATCAATATTAAGCACACTAGAAATTAGACCAATTTAGCCTTGATGATATATTGTAAGTATATGTGCACTGAAATGAAGATAGGATCAAGCGAAAATATATCAAAATTAAAATCTCATTTGCATATGTAATATTGGTTAGAGCAAATGTTCATTGCATGACAATGCTCACTTGGAGAGGCCATTAGGTTGATTTGCATTTATTTAAATGTTCATGTGGGATGCTGATTTTTGTCTGTACAATTCCTAGGGTAGTTCATACACTGTGCTATTAAAACAGATAAAAGAATGTATAGAAGCTCATTGAAGGGTTGACAAGAAGAAAATCTTTTCACATAAGCAGCTACCTTTTCATTATTATAGTCATTCCACAAAAATGTCTCCTACTCACTATTATTCTTGTGGCCTGGATTCAGGAATTAAAAGCCACCTTTACAATACAGAAAAGAAAATCACTAAACTACATGATATATCAGAAGGTGTGGTAGATTGCAAATATGGGCACAAATTATTCCAACCCCTGTATGCACACTCTTTTACTTTGTTATTCAGCAGCAAGACTGTATTTTCTTTAGCACTAAAAATTGGGGTCTATTTTTCAACCCCTTAAATCTAGACTGGCCATGCAACTAGCTCTGGCCAATAGGATGTTAGCAAATAAAGCACAAGTGTAAACAGAAGTTTGAAAAGCACTGGCTCACTTGGGCTTGCTCCCTTACTACTTCTGGTACCCTGAGACTGCTATGCAAATGAATCCAAGGAAGCCTGCTAGAAGATAAGAAAGTTACAGGGAAGAAACCAGAGGTTCTCCAGTTGACAGTCTGCCAAACATTAGAAATGTGAATGAGGTCATTCTGGATCCATCCAGTCAGCAGCAGATTTACCAGCTGCCCATAGATACATGAGAAACCCAGAAGAGACTAATCCTTTCAGTACTGTCTAGAATATCTGCTCAGCCAATCCTCAGAATCATAAGCTAAATAAAATATTTGTCATTGAAGTCACTGAGTTTTGGCATTTTGCTATACAGCAATAGCTAACTGGTACTGAAAGTTAGTGATTGTTACAGAGAAAAAGAAAGCAGAGAAGGGGCAAATATAGCTAACTGGTACTGAAAGTTAGTGATTGTTACAGAGAAAAAGAAAGCAGAGAAGGGGCAAATAAAAATGTGGACATACATGAGAGGGTCTTGAAAATTTAAATAACTTTGTTAGGGAAGATCTTTTGAGAAGAAAACATTTGAATAAGCACTTAAAGAAGATAAGAAAGTGATTCATTTAAGATGTGACCATGATAGGTAGACAAAATAATAAGTGTTAAGTTCCTAAGGCATAGCATGTCTGGCTCTTAAGCAGAGCAAGGAGGTCATAATATAACTCACTGTAAAAGATATTGCTGTGGCTTGTCATGTCCCACAGAGTCTTAAGCTAATTACTTAATCAAGAGGAGGAAAATGGACACAAGCCAGGTCAATCAGGTTCTCTTTCCTGGAAATTAGAAACCTGAAACGTAGAGACATAGATATTGGGAAGGAGCTGAAGTCACCTTACAGACTGTCTTTGCCTGTCCAGGCTGCTTTAACAAATATACTATGAACTAAGTAGCTTAAAAACAAAAGAAATATATTGCTTACTAATATGGAAGCTCAGACATACAAGATCAGGTTGCTGGCATATTTGGGGTCTAATGAGTTTCTACTGTTGGAAACATGCTCCCAGACTCAATTTGTTGGTGCAAATCATAAAGCCTCAGACATCGAGAAATCTTGACGAGGCAGTTTTACTTTTGCAAAAAAGCATGAGCACAAGCACAGGGATGCAGCAGCTGGCTCCTTTTATTTCCTTACCTGTGATAAGCAGCTGACCTTCTTCCCATTGGCTGCTTTGAAGGTTCACAATCTATTCTGAGTGGCTAGTTTAAGCTGCACCAGGGAAAGACCTGAAGGGTTACTGGGCAGTGTTGCTAAGGGAGGGGAGAACGGGGGTCGGAGGAACTGTAAGTCCTTTACTGCTAACAAGTTTTATCTTTGGTGGTCAGTTGTGTTCTTGAAATCTAAACTGAGCAGACATTTCTCGTAATCAGGGTGTGAGGCATGAAGGAGAGCTGCCTAGGGAGGACTAGATTTTAAGATGGAGGCACTCTGGTTTATATTTCTTGATAGAAAAGACCTTGTTTTTTACACTACTTTCTGGTTCGTAGACCATCATCTTTTTGCTATGTCTTCACAGGACAGAAGAGCCAAAGAACTGTCTGAGCACTAATATCATTCATGACCTCACTACTTCCCCGAAGTCTCACTTCTTAATACTATCATACTGAGGCTGAAGTTTCAACCTATTGAATTTGGGGTACATAAACTTTGAAACCTTAGCAGTGAGTGAGCTCAAGTGATCCAGAATTCATGTCAAGCTCTAGTTACTGAATTTCAGGAAATAACATGCCTCTGGTTTTTGCCAACATTTAACAGTTGAACTGTTTTTTTTTTTTTTTTTTTTTTTTTTTTTTTTTTAGTCTTCAGAACACTCCTGAATCATTACAATGACTTTGCTTCAATACAATCTTTCCTTTTAAATAAGGCAAAGTTAATTTGTGTTGCTTGCAAATAAAAGATCCTTAAGAAATATCTTGTGATTTCTGTCTAGTTCTTTAATATATTCCTTCTCTTCTGAAATAGATTATTAGTTTCTTAAAGACAGGAATAATGTTCTCAATTTATTTTGTTTCTTTCCTCTACCCAGCTGTGTTCATACAGCAAAATAATAGCAGCTAGGCATCCATTCAATAATTATATTGTCAAGCAATGTGCTAAGTGCTAATGTAGATTATTGTATTTAAACTTCGCAGTAATTCTGTGAATAATTATTCTATTTACATTATCTCCAATTCTTGCAGATGGGGAAGTAGAGGCCAGAGAGGAGATATGACTAATGAATAGAGTAGATACCCAACACCAGGCAGTCTCTCCAAAGAGGTCACATTCTTTTAGGACTCAACACTTAACAGGTACTTAAAAATACTTGTATATTGATTTATTGAAAAGTAACAAGTATCCACAAAAATCACTTCTCAGGATAAAAAAAAGTGTTCTTTACCATCCAGGTAGTATTTCTCCAGCGTTTCTTCACAAGTTAGGTCATGTGATGTTCAGACTACAGAAAAACACCCCTCCTCAGACTGTGCCTGGCAGCTGCCACCACCACCATAGGAGTCCACACTGGCCCATTTTTCCTACATTAAAATTTTGGCTAGGAGTAGAACACTTGAGACAATATGGAATTTCAGATAAAAGCCCTGTAATATATTAAGAAAGAAAATAGAAAGAACATTGTACAGAGAATCAATTATGCTTTAAAATTAAGAAAAAACCATTAATCTATTATTCATTTGTGAAGATCTTTGCATATATCTTTGATATTCCTTTCACAAATCCTTATCAGTTCCACTTAAGTGATAAAGAAATTGAGGCACAGAACATTGAGTGTTTTGTCCTTAAGCGTGCTATATTCCCAACCTTAAGGGTGCTATATTCAGTGAACTAGAATTACAAAACACTCAACACTTACTCACAGACACTCCAACTATCAGTTATTGCTCCACCTCTGAACTCACAACATACCCTTTCTCCCTGCTTCATTTACCATTCATGACATTAGTGTAGTACTCTATATTTATGATAACATTGATTTAGTGCCATGCAGCTTCATTGTAATTTTACTTTTCAGACATTTTCTCTTATGTTGGGTGATGATAAGAAGGGAATGCTTCCATGACAAAACAGATTTGCAGTGAACTTATGATAGTTTAATGCTAAGATGTTATAGAACTATCCACCAGTGAAGAAAAAGCTAGAATGGACTCAGATTTCATAACTAAACAGGCCATTCAGATTTTTTAAAAAATCAAACAACAGTGAGGTAGACTTTATTCAATTTGCAAATATTACATAATGGAATGTTTATTATACTGTCTTCATTATTTGTTCTCTTAAGCATAAAAATTTCTCTTGTCTACACAGAATAGGCCAAATGAAACCAAAACAGGTGTTGCTGTCTGTTAGCTGGTATTTAGAAAGTTGATAAAACACATATGCATGTGTATATGAGGGAATGAATTTATCTTTATTTACTACTGTATTCTTGATCCCTAGAGCAGTGTCTGGTATATAGCACACTAATATATACGCAAATATTCTTTGAGCACCTACTACATACTAGAGAATATTCAAGGTACTACTAAAGCGGCATTGAATGAAACAGAAACTCATGCTTTCACAGAATTTATATTATAGAAATATAGAACAGAAAATGAAGAAAGAAATAAATATGGTGCCCAGTATGCCAGATGGTGATGATGAGCTATGGTGAAAATGAAGCATGAGTGGAAGATATGGAGTACTGAAGATTTTTATAGGAAAGTCCTCAGTTCAAATAGGGTAGTGAAGGAAGACTACACTGAAAAATGATTCTTAAAGAGAAACAAAACGGAGGTAGGAGTGAGCCAAAGTGATACCTAGGAGAATATAATTCTAGGCAGAGGGAACAATCAGTGCACATCTGTGTGTGAAAGAAACACCAAGGAGGTCCCCAGTGGGGGTAAACCAGGGAGGGAGTAGAAGAGAACAGCGTTAGAAAGATGGCAGGTGCTAGATCACGTGGGGCCTATGGACCATTGTAAGGATTAGGTTTTTTACTAAGACAGAAACAGAAAGACAATGGAGGTTTTGAAAAGATGAATGATATATTTGGAGTTATATTTTTAAAGCTTCATTCCAGCTACTGTGGGAGACCATAGATGATATGGAACAAAGCTGTTGTACCATTTGTAATACCAGAAATGATTTGTGACAGGACAAAGATGGTACAAGCACAAGTTGTGGAAAGTGATCAGATTCTAGATGTGCTTTGAAGGAAAAATGGACAGAATTTGCTCATCAATTGGATGTAATGTGTGATAGAGATAATTTTAAAATGACTAAACTTTTTTTTTAGGTTGAGCTTCAGTATGGATGGAGTTGCTATTTAACATGAGGAAGACTTCAGAAGGTACAAACCTATGGCAAATATCAAGTTTGGCTTTGTAGAAGGTATGTTTGAGATTTCTTTTAGTCATCTATGTGAAGACATCAAGAAGGCTGCTGGATAGGTGCCTGGATAGGGGAAATATTCTACCAGAGATATAAATTTAGGAGTCATTAGCAAATAATTGAAATTTTAAAACATGAGACAGGATTATATTACAGGTGCTTGATAAGTATTTTATAAGTGATACATATAAACAATTTGCTTCTGCTATAACACATGTACAACAAACACCTTATTGTGCAACTACAAATAGGAGAATAATGTCAATATAATGGTAGTGGGTTAAAAACTGATGGTCAATTTAACACCAACTGGACTGAATCAGCGTGATGCTGAGTGGAGGGTTCACTTGAGTACTGTTGCCAGCATAAAAAGGAGACCTGGAGAGGAGAAAGAAGTGTTGTTGTTTGGTGCTGTTGGTTCTCCTGTTGCCATGGGTTCTCCTGAAGGAGCTTGCTGAGCTTCTTCCCTGATATGAACTTGGCTGTTCTCATCAGGATTTCAGGACTTTGTTGCTGAGAATGGCTACGTTTCACTTTGGGGGGGGGGCTCTGGTCCTTACTTTGAACATCATTTCCTGGCTCTGGAGGGAAAGACGTGTGCTGTTCAATGTCCAGAAGTTTGTCACGCTGGCTTCCTGATATGAACTTGGCTGTCCTCATCATCAGAGGAGCTTGTGACCTCGTTGTCACTGAGCATGGCTGTGGTACTTTTCAGGGGAGCGCTGGTCCTTATTTTGAGCATCACTTCTTGGCTCCAGTGCAGAACCCTCAGCCTACAGGCACAGATCCTCCATTCCACTGGCATAGATTTTCTAGCTCCCACCCCTGACCTTGGGGGCCTTCCCAGCACAGATCAGTGAAGCCGACTTGTATCACTGTTGTGAGCTCTAGGCCTCCAGTTGGACTCGTGGGAGGCATTGCCATGGGCTCTAGGTTTTCAGCTGAACTCATGTAGGATATTGCTATGGTATAATCTTTTCCCTTCTTCCTTTTCTCCCTTCCCCTATCCCAGCTGTTCTTTCCTTTTGAGCACTTTCTTTCTTATATTCTCCCTTTCTTTTTCACAATGTCTATTGTACATTTTAGATCTTATTACTCTTTCAGTTTATTTATTTATGTGTTTGCAGTCGGGTAACAATACGATATTTACACTTGTGAGTGTGATTTATTTCACTTATGAATATGCTCTTAAATTGCGTCCATTTAGCTATAAAAGCCTCAAGTTTATCCTTATTTATAGCTGAGTAATATTCCATTGTATAAAAATACCACATATTTTTTATACATTCCTGAGTTGATGGAAATTTGTGTTACTTCCAAGATTTAACTATTACAAATTGTGCTGCTATAACCATGGGTGCACACATATCTCTGTGGCATGATGTTTGCAATTCTTCTGGGAAAATACCCAGAAGGATAATAGTGGTATGGAATGGGACCTCCAATCTTAGTTTTCTGAGGAATCTCCACACTGATTTCCACAGTGGTTGTACCAGTCTATGCTCCCATCAAGAGTGGAGAAAGGTTCCTTTTTCCCCACACCCCCACCAACATTTGTTGTTAGTTCATTTCTTGAAGGCAGCCATTCTTTCTGGGGTGGGATGGAATTTCAAAAATTTTAATTTGTATCTCTCGAATGACCAAGTATGTTAACTTTTAAAATTTTGTTAATGCTCTGTTTATAAAGTTGCAAAAGTTTTAAGTATTCTCTATTTTTTTTAAATATATAAGCCTTTTGAGTGATTTTGCAAAATGAGATTTTTTTCAGGGTTTACTATATAATTTGTATAAAAATGCTTGCATACATGGAATTGACATGTTAGTTTTGTCCACATCTTCCCTAGTATATTAACCTTTAGGAGCTATATCTTTCCTGTAAGGGGTACACACACCTTTCCCTCTTCATTCAAAAATCCAGATGTGGGAACATGATCCAAGTTAACGAATCAGAGTACAGTACCTGTATAGCCATAGTGTTTGTTGTAGGGGTAAACACACAGTCCAATGAGCCCATCAGAATTATCCTGGAGCTATCATGAAGATGTACTTTTTGATTTCTGGAACTGTCTTATACTATCAACCTTAAAAATGGTGTCATTACTAGGAAAAGAAGACACAAATGAACAGTTTAAAGTAAATTATTCATCTTCTATGTATTTTGCTAATTTGAGGTTTCCTGGATTTTCTATTTTACAAGAATTAGTTTAATTATCATCTTCTGGTGAAGTGTCTCATTTTCTGGTGAAGTGTCTCATGAGCCCCATGCTCCATATACACACCTACTACAGAATGTGAACTTCATTCTCATTCTCAAAGCACCTTTTAAACATCCCTTTTATAGCATTGCTGTATAACTTTGTTTTACTGTCTGCTCTTCCCTTTCCCCTATGCCTTGGTCTATGGCATTCTTGATGGTAGTGGCATTGCCTCATTCATCTCTATAAACCCAGAACTGAACACAATATCTAGTACAAAGTAGGTACTCGATAAGTGTGAATTAAATGTGGTTTTTGTAACATATCTGATTGATGACCTTACATGAGAGGACACATTGTGCTGTACACACACACACATAAATTCTGGAGGGATATATGATTTTTGATAGGTAATAATTTTGATTCAAGTTCAAAAGAAAACAAAATAAAAAGGGATATATGTCTTCATATTAGTCAGCTTTCTGTGACTATAACAAATACCTGAGGGGAAAAATTTTTATAAAGTAAAGAGTGTTTTTGGTCAGTTTTAGAGGTTTCTGTCTATAATTAATTGACTTTGTTTTTGTGGGAAAGGAAGAACATGATGGCAGAAACATGTGTAAAACAAAACTGTTTATCTCATGGCCAATAAGTGAAACAAAAGAATGGAACTGGAGTACCAGAGTCCCCATGGATGGCATGCCTTCCATGAACAAGGGACCTCACCCTATTAAAGGTTCTGTCACTTCTCATGAGTTCACCTGGCTGGAGACCAAGCCTTCAACATGTGAACCTTTGAGAGACACCCATGATCCAAACTATAGTACGTTTCACTGAGATTAAACTCGAAAATAGGGCAGCAAGAAAGAATGAAGGGAAGACTTTGGGAATGGATAGCAAATAAAATTGGAAAAGAAACACTACCTCATAGAATTAGAACATAGAAGTAGAGAAACGGAGGAGTGGTGTTATGTAGTAAGGTAGGTATGAATAAGGAAGAACAATAAATGACATGACAAAGGGAAGATGGAAATGATAGAGATGGGAGTGGGAGGAAGCAGTAGAAAGTTCCTGAATGGTAGACGTTTGAGCTTTTCATAAAGCTTAATTTACCATGTGAAGATGCCATAAAAAATTCAGTCCCCATGAGTCCCATTATGGAGAATGTGATAATTAATTGTGATGTTAAATTGAATGAATTAAGAAATACTTATCTGACTAGTGTAGCACAGTTCTGGGTATGTTTGTAGATGACTGACGTGTAGGCCCCAAACTAAAGAGGAGCGACCCTTGCCAGTTGTGGGTAGCACCACACAATAGGTGTGCAGCCTGTGTGGATTAAAAAGGGAAAAAAGAAGGAAGTCTTTTCTTTTTGTTTCTTTGGAGAAGCCTCGGTCTTTGCCATCATCTTTGGATGTTTGTCTCCAGTTTCTTTTGGCTTCCAGTGCAAATTCTCTAGTCTTCCAGTGCAGACCCTTCAGCTTTCTGACATGGACTCACACTGGACTCTGCCGTGAAGTCCAGGCCCTGAAGTTCCAACTGAGCTCTCCAACTGTTCAGTGCCTAGGCAGCCACTTTGCATTCTCCTGTCCCTGATTCTTTAGGTGGCTATTGTAAGCCTACTTAGTAAATCCTTTATATCATACATTATGTTAAATATGTTATACAAATGTATGTATATATATATATACATATATATATAGTCTTAGCTACAAAATATTGTCTTAGTTACTTTCTTGTTACTGAAACAAAATACCTGACACCTACAAGTTAAAGGAGGAAAGTTTTATTTTAGCTCACTGTTTGTTATGGTTTCAGGCAATAGTCAATTGGCTCCAAGGCAGGACAGTATGGTAGAGGAGAAGCAGCCCATGGCAGGGCAGGCAGGAAATACAGGGAAACACAGGCAAGAGGAGGAATATATACTGCTCTAAGCCATACCCACAGTGACCCACCTCTTCCCACCAAGCTTCATCTTTCAATGTCACACTCACTTTTCAGTCCATCAGTGGACTAATCCAGTAGTACACTCCCATGAGCAAGTGTCACATACCCATGATTCAGTCACCTCCCAAAAACCCCACCTATGAGTGCATGAATCTTTGGCGGGACATCTAGACATCATCCATAGCAAATATTATATTAAATTTGATCCTCTAGTGAATGCTTACTGATGCAGGGAACATCTCTGTTTATACAGTCATAGTCAGAAAACAATGTGATATGAGGAGAAGTGCATGCTGGTGGAGGGAGGGAGATAGTCCTCCTTTCTGAATGGGCAAGACCTTCCATTCTTTACCAGAGTTACATAGGAAGTGTGGCATCTGAAATGCTGTCCTCAAGTTGGGATAATGTTTCATCTTCTCCCCATTCTTGTCTCTTTCTGAATTAGAATCTCTCTCTCTTGTCAAGACTAAAGGAGCTCTTCCACATGTTCTCCCACTCAGTTTTAATAGGATATGGGCAGAACTGTGATGTCACACACACACACACACACACACACGCTCACTCACACTCCACAACAAGAAGACCTCTGCTAGAAAGTATCCAGCACCAAGGCAGAATTTTGGAGCTTGTTTGCTGGAAGTAATGACTCTTCAATAGTTTAGTAGAGTGCTTTGTCCCAAGGAAGCACCACCAGGAAACCCAGCTTGGGTACAGCCTTGCCTGCTTTTCCCTTTGTATCAAAGTCCTATCATTCCCCATAGTTCTCTTCCAGAACCTGGGTAGATCTCAGAGAAGAGGTCCCTTACAAGCTGGGAGTTACTTGTGTGTTGGTTGTGGTGGGCAGTACTGAAACCCCAGGTGTAGATGGACACTAAGTGTGGAAAGGCCTGGACACTGGCATACACTGCTGGCAGCTGGAAAGTATGTCAGTTGGGCAAACGGGTATGGGGAGGAGTAGGTCCTGCAAGGTAGGGATCCAAGAAAAAGATATTTGGAAAAGGACATTCTTGGGACTTTGACAAGGTAGCTGCACCTGTCTCGGGGTGGAGTGGGTTCTGTTGCCACCACAATAGAGAGATAGAAGATGGCATGGTAGGGTGCTACTCAGGGTACTTTGTGCATTTGGAACCAGCTTGACACAGCCTGCAGGGACCCTTGGCAATGCAGGGTGCAGATGGCAAGTGTGTTGAGTTCAGATGGACAACTCTAGGGTAGCAGGACCTGGGGTGTCAGGACGCCAAGAAGAGGGAGACCCACAGGGAGGCTCTGGTCCGCTGGCAAAGGGAGATTGTCTGGAGGGGCGGGCTGTGCCTCGCGCGGCTCTGGCGCTGCCGCCTGGGGGCGTCCGGTTGTGAGCAGTGTAGATAGGGGCGGCAGGAGACGCCTCCCAGCGCCGGTCCTCGTACCTGCTGGGGGCGGGGAGGGGGAGGGAGAAGGGCGCTGGGCGCCGAGAGGCTGGCACTGAGCGCGTGAGTCACTTCTTTCCCCTGGGTTAGGAGCGGGACTTCGCCTCCCTCCCGGGGTTTGCTTTTCAGCTCCAGCTTCAGAGACTCCTCCTGCAGACTGACCCTCTCCGGAGCCTGGACCAGCCACCTTTCAGTCTAGGTGAGGGCTAGGTAAGTTTCTCATCTTTTGATGCCTTCAGTTTGGATGGCTAGGTGAAAGAGCGCGGGGGAGGGTCTCCCAGTCTGTGGCACTGTCTGCTTTTGCTTCCTCTCTCTGATTCTCTCCGTTGGACACAGAAAGTTAGGTTTTAAAAACGCAACAGAGAATATCAAATCCATTCTTAGACCCCAGACAAACCAAACTCTCGAGCCGTGATCTTAATTTCTCTGTACCTTCAAATGTCCGGATGCATCCTTTATGGGACTAGGAATATTTGATTTGTTTCCTATTTCCCTCCTCCCCCACTTTCTTCCTAGGAGATTCTTAGAGATGGGGATGGGGAGATCGAGGACTGAATTGGGATGATTTGCCAGGGCGTTTTCTTCATTCTGGGCGAGGTGGCAGATGTTTTACTGTAGCCCCAGTTGGGATATTGGAACAACCCTCTCCAGCCCTGAGCATGCCAGAGCTGTAAGCTAACTGCAGTTATTGCATACCTATCTCATCACCATTGACAGAATCCAAATGTTCCAGAGGTACAGTTCATGTGAATGCCACGATAATACTGAAGCAATTCGTTGAAGAACCTTGATTTAATATTTTATTTTTCATGTATTATAGGAAAATTTTAGGAGAACTACTGCTGGTCTTTTTTTTTTTTTTCAGAGATGATTCAAAACCTATTATTTCCTTTGCAAGAAAATCAATCAGAAGTGATTCTGTTTCTTATAAGAATTTGGCAATGCAAAGCTACATGTTAGTTTTTCCTTTACTGTGTGTGTATGTGTGTGTGTGTGTGTGTGTGCGCGTGCGCGCGTGCACTCCGGGGGGGGGTGTGCTAATGCTAACTGCTCTCAGAAAAATCAGTTTTCCCTTTCTCTACCATTAAGTGGCAAAGTGTTTTCTGTGACCAAGAAAAAGGTATTAATTTTTGTTGTCATTTTTACTTAAAAGTAACAGGACAGAACCTTGTGGTATGCATGAATTTGTGTCACTTGTTGGTATCTGATTGCTTTATCACCAATATTGTTTGTTTTGCTGCAGTTTTAACAGGTGGTCTTAATTTGCAACACAGAATTATTCTGTCCTAGAAAACATCTCTACCGGTATAGAGGGAAAGTAACACCCACCCATCCCCCCAAAAAAACATGTCTTTATTTTGCTTTGTAGGAGAGAGAAGGATGGGTGAAGGAATCTTTCCTGGAGGTTGAGTAGTCCCTGATCATAAATTATTCTTTACTGAATTGTCATTTGGTTTATAGTCTTTGGTCATAGAAAAGATTCCCTCAGAAGAAATTAATGAAACTAGATGTTTAGTTAGGTCACAGGGATATTGTCTTAGAGTTGAATGGAATATTTAATTCTCTTCTTCCAATGCCCTCCTCAGGGAGCCCTCCAAAATGAGTTACCTTACCCTACCTCTGCTACTTCCTCTTCTCTGTATACCTCTGTCATAGTTTTTAACTGCTTCATGACACTTGGTTTGCACACCAGTTTCACTAGGGGTAGCAAAATTTCTTTGAAGGCAGGTAGAGTCTTACTCAGGAGCCTAGTAAAGTAGGAGCCTGTTGAGAATATGAATTAATGAATTCGGTGGTTCAGGTTGGGTTTAACATTCCTTGAATGCCACCTAGGCAAGCTTTTTCTTTACTCCTAGAAAACAATACTTTTAATTCAGTGGTGCTCGAAGTATGTATCCTCAGACTACACTGTGTTTATGTGTTCTTAACTGAAATATGTATTTTGCTGAAAATAACAGAAAAATCAAGTAAGTGTGGCTTTAACAGTAGAGAAATCTGATAGCAGATGATCTCAGTGGCCCAACAATGTCAGGGCTGTGGGTCATGATCTTTCCTAGTTGTAAGATGGCTCTACTAGTTACAGATATTATGTCATTACTCTCATGTTTAAAGACAAAACAGGACAGGAAGGGGCAGAGTACTTTCCCCTGTGCAACTCTCTCTTATCAGAGAAGAAATATTTTTCCTCAAAATTCCCTAACATAATCTCCCTTATCTCATTGGCTGAATCAGGGACAATTAGCTGCCCCTACTGCCAAAGGATACTGGCAAAGTATCAGGATTTTTAGATTTTTTTCATGGAAAGGTGGTCATGGACAGGTGGGTTAGGGATGGCTTTCAGGAGATAACCAGAAAGTTTACTAGACTGTAATGAAAATGGGTCTATTTAAAACTTGTGATCATACAAATGATTGGGCAAAGTAAAATATTTAATAGTATTCGTGGTAGTAAAAGCACATTCAGAACAGATTTCCCCTCCAAAGTGTAAGATGTCTTGATAGCACAAAATTATCACTTTGAAAGAATGTGTGCTATAGTTTGGGTATAGTTTGAGTATGTTCCCCAAGGCTTCATGTGTTGAAATTTAATCCCCATCCTGAAGTGCTGAGAGGGTAGAAACTCAATACACCTGTGGTGCTTAGAAGTGGTGCCCTTTGGAGGTGAATAGGATTAGTAGGTCATCAGGGTGGAGCCCCCATGATTGAATCCTGGGGGCTTTATAAGAAGAGGGAGTGAGAGCTATCAGAGCACACGAACTCCCTGCTTTTGCAGTGTGATAGCCTGACCCTTGAACCTCCAGATTATCAGTTAAATAAACATCTTTCATTTGTAACACTACCCAGCCTCAGGTATTTCATTATGGAAATGTAAAATGAAGTAATACAGTGTGGAAAATTTTAGAAACTACCACTAGCATGCATATATATATATATATATATATATATATATATATATATATATATTTATATATAATCTCATACAGTTTCTACTTTATTAAGTATAAATCAGACCCTCTAGTTACTGTAAACAGTAAACATTCAGTGAATACTTGTCATTTGTGTGACGTGTTGAGTTTGAGTTTCAAAACCTCACAGGGACATGGAAAATGTAGAAAGGGTTTAGCAAGAAAAAATTCAATAGTTTGGCATCTGCGTTCTTGTGTACTGGTTCACAGGATCTAAGAGTCTTTAATTCAGACCCTAGGATATTTGAGTATAGTTTAAGAAGTGAAACAGGAAACCAGGGATATAGCTCAGCAGGCACAAGTGCTTGCCTGGCAAGCTCAAGGTTGTGAGTTTGATCCCTGGTACAAAACAAACAAACAAACAAACAAAAAAGAAACAAAACAAAACAAAAATCAGTGATCCAGGAAGCACATAGGGAGAGGTTATGGGGCTATGGGTATTGATAACTTACCTCATCAGATTTTCTTTGGGGTCCTTTTCTGTACCTGTGCTGTGGATGATGCATTACCAAAGGAAAAAATGTTCAAGATGATCAGTAGCACACACACACACACAAAAAAAAAATGAAAAATTTTCATGAACATTTTAAAAGCGTTCTCATTAAAAGTTTCCTTAAAATTGATATATGAGAAAAAGAGAGTATGCATAACTGCCAGCTTTGATTCTTGATTCTCTCTTTCCCAGTAAGAGTCCTCAAATATTTACTGAAAGAGCTAAGTTTAGGGTCAGAATGGTGGGAGATCAGATAAACAAATATCAAGAGATTGAATTTTAACAATTGCAGGACCTTATGTTTTAGGTTTTTCACCAGTTAAAAAATTAGTGTACATTATCAGCGACATGAAAACTTTCCTGCACTTTAAAAATCACCTAGAGCTTTCTAAAAATCCCATTTTATGGGCTGATCCTCAAAACACTTAAACTGGAAACTTTGGGAATGGGATCCAAGTATCAATATTTTAAAAACTCCCTGAATGATTCCAATAAATATCTGAGTTTATGAATGATATTAACTTGCTGGCACTGCTGTACAAAGCACCATAGACAAGAATGATTTAAAGAACAATTTATCCCAATTGCTCTGGAAGTTAGAAGCCCCAAGATATCACCAAGGTCAGTTTTTTCTGAGGCTTATCCTTGGCTGCCACATGGCCAACTTCTTAATGTGTCTTCCTATGGCCTTCCCTCTGTGCATGTCTGTGTCCTACTTTGCTTTTCTTTTGAGGATAGTAAGTTTGTTTTCACATTATTGCTTCTTTAAAAATAATACCTTGAAATGCAGTTATATTCTGAGACTCTGAGGTTAGGACTTCAGCATATAAACTGTAGAAAGTCATAGTTCAGCTCACAACAGGAACCACTGCACAAGTATGGCACTTCTCAAACTTTGATGTACATATAGTACGATGTCCCTTGGTAACCTTTATGCAATTTACATTGTTTTTTAGTAAGTTAAGGTGGGACATGTTATTTCGAAGTTATAATAAGTTCCAGAGACCCTAATGCTTCTGGTTCACAGGTTGTACTCTAACATGGTCTGTCTAGGTGAGTGGTTAACAAACTTTAACATGCATTGGAATCACAATGGAGAAAGTTACAAGTAGATTGCTGGAATCTGGTCTCAGAATTTCCAATTCCATAGGTCTAGAGTAGAGATCAAGCATGTGTATTTATAATGTCATAGTATTTCAAGTTTACCCTCAGGGCTTTCATATGATTTCCACATTCTTGGTGGGGTTTTCTCCCTCTTGCAGTACTGGGGATCCAGCCCCAGAGCCTTCATATGAGCTACATCCCCAGTTCTTTCTCATCTTCTTTTTATTTTGACACGGAGCTCTCTAAATTGCCCAGGCTGGGCTCACACTAGAGGTCTTCTTGCCTTATCTTCCCAGAGTGCTGGAATTACAGTTGTGCACCACCATACCCAGCTCTTGATGGATTTTTCCAGCAGTTGGTAGTGTACCTAGCAGTACTGTCCAGAGGAAGAGGTTACCTATCATGTTTCTAGCCTGAACATCTGACCTATCAAATAAAACAAGCTTAATGATGAAAGTGGATACAATGGCTGTCAGAACCCAATGTCATTAAATAATTGAATTGCATAACAAATTCTGTTTCTCCTGATGTAATGCTCAGCAATCAACCTTATGATTCCACATGTTCATTGCCTTCAGGGAGACAAAAACCTGGTCAGAATGTCTGATTTTCCTGACAGTTATATTTTTCCTTGTAAATTGCTAAGCCACCACTCTGGCTTTAAACACTTATGACTGTGTGGATGTGAGTCAGCACCCAGCACCCTCAAGCCTGATAAATTCAGGGACATTGATAAGATCAGTTATCTGTACATTGGCTCAATGCCCGGCCCTGATGATTCACCCCATGCTGAATTAAAATGAGCTAGCATTTACTAAGCATTTTCTATACACCAGGCATCGTGAAATTGTCTTTACATTATCTCACTTAATCCTCATATTAAATTTGTAAGTTAGTTTTGTTACTTTCATTTTAAAAGTATATGACATATATAGATATAAAAACTTGCCCCAATTCTGGCTACTTGGAAGACTTTTAGTCAAAATTCAGTATCTATTATTCTTTTCCCTTTTAAGGCAAAATCCCACTTTTATTCCTGATAGCTATTCATCTAGCAACTAATCTGTTGTGCAGCATCTCTTACACCCAAGTAGTTTTGCCAGTGAGAGATGCCTGTTTTGTGTAGTACTTGGAATTGACTTGGTTGGAAGGAGGGCCATTTTTATCACCAATTTTTTTCCTGCTGCTAGTCTGAAGTTCAAGCATGATAGCTGGAGCCATCTTGGACCATGGAGGAGGTACAAATTAGTATTTAAGATGTTGGAACAGAAAGACGAAATCTGGGCCTGTGATGGCATCATGGCACCACTGTGCCTGCTGCATTTGGAGAATTTCGTCTAGTACCGAAACTAATTGCATTCTCTTAGCAGAGAAGAGAGGTAGGAATAAATATTTAGTAGGCAGTGGAGAAGGTTTGTGTACTATGTGCCAAAGGCCCAGTATTTCAACTGTGATAGACACATAGTTTTTCTCTCTGCCATTTACTCATTATGATTATTGGACACCATATATGACTCACTATAGATCCTCATATCCCATGTTTTAGTCAAGTCATCAGCTTCATATGTGTGCAATCAGATATACTTTGTCTTATCCTCACTTTTTTTTTTTTTTTTTTTTTTTGCGGCACCGGGGATTGAACTCACAACCTCGCGCCTGTCATACAGGCGCTTAAGTCACTGAGCCAAACTCCCGGCCCTGGTTTTTTGAGGTAGGGTCGCACTGTGTAGCTCAGGCCGGCCTTGCGCTCGCATTGTAGCCCAAGCCGAGCCTCGAACTCACAGTGCTCCTCCTACCTCAGCCTCCCGAGTGCTGGGATTAAAGGCGTGCGCCACCACTCCCGGCTCTTATCCTTACTTTTCATCCCAGGACTTCTTTGATGTTTCAATATGGAGGTCTTTTGGAGTGCCCTGGCACTCACACATATATACATGTGTATTATGGGATATAGCAGAGTTAAAGACCCAAGAGTCAACCCTTGACTAATGTGGAATGGGAGCTAGAGGTAAAATTTTCCCTTCTTCCATCTTTGCCCAGATAATTCTCAACTGCATTTTATTTATTTTTATTTTTTTTATTTAAGCGAAGAAGAATAAAAAAAGACATATATAACAAAGACAACAAGCAAAAGAGACAAACAAACGACTAGAGTAAATGCAAAACAGTAACATTACAGGTTTACAAAACAGGATGATAGAAACTTGACAATGGTTGCAATACTGCGTATTGTTATCTTCAAAATGGTTACTTACATTAACAGATATAGACATGTAAAACTGATCCAATCATATGAGTATTAATTGTTCTCTCTCAATAACGAATACATCCAGCAGTGTGTTCATTTTAGTTATCTTACATATACATATATACCGATTTATATCTTTTCCTTTTCCCTTTTCTCTTTCCCCCTTTTCCCTCCCCAATTACTTTTGCTCTTCGAGCTGCTTTTTGCCCTTACATAGTATTTATCATAGATTTTGGATCATATATACTTTTTCTGTTTCTTACACTAAGGAGACAATACGGTATTTACAGTCCCAGGAAGTTTAGGGAAAACTAAGCCACAGTTCTCTAGGTTTGCAGTCAGTTTAAGAATATACTGTTGTATTTGTTTACTTTCTTTTTCTATTTTTCCACAATTCCCTACTTCTAGTTCCTGGAATAACTTCCCTCCCCCAAAAGCTATCTGTATGTAAGCTTCTGTGTTGGGTTTTGTACAGTATTCTAAGACAACTCAGGTCAAGACATTAAATAACCTTGAACTAAGTTATACTGATAAAACTTTATCACTGATCAACACTTTTGTGTTCCTTGTATGAGGAAGTAACATGTTATTTTTGGTGTACAAAGATGAGATACATTATGAAACCTGATAATACCAAGTGTTGGTATGGATGTTGCTCAACAGGAACTCATATACCTTTTTGATGGGTGTATAAATTGGTATTATTTTGGAAAAGAAAATGTGGCACTGCTATGGTTTGGATGTGGTTTGCTGTGTCCCCAATTATTTATGCACTGTAAACTTGGTCCTCAGTGTTGTAATGTTAAGAGATGGTAGAATTTTTCACAAGTTAGAGGTGAGGACTAGTGGAAGATGATTGGGTCATTGGGTGTGCTGTCTTTGGAGGGCATTAGTGTAGTTATCATGAGACCTCGGCTGGTTATCATGAGAATAGTTTTTTTTAAAGTGAAGCCATGCCACTCACTTGGCCCCTTCTGCGTGTGGCCATTTTCCTTTCCATTCCCCCACCATTCTGTGATGCAGCCAAGAGAATCCTCACCAGAGGCTGAACAGCTTGGGCATCTGATCTTGGACTTCAGCCTCCAAGACTGTGAGCTAAATGAATTATTTTCTTTACTACAGTATGCAGCCTCAGATTTTTGTTACAGCCACAGAAAGCAGACTAATACAGACACTGTCCTATAAAGTTGAATATCGACAAACCCTAGAACTCATAAGCTTTATTGCTAGGTATAATCTCTACAGAAATTTTCCTGTAAGTCAAGAACTCTCCTCAAGAATTTCCATAGTAATGTGGTTGATAATACAAAAACTCTGGCAAAATCTAATTGTCCATTGATAGGAAAATATATAAATAAATTAGATGTTATTACTTCAATAGAATAAAATGAATTAGCTGCTGCTATATACAAGAACACAGATGCATATTGTAAATAAAATATTGAGTGAAAAATTAAATCACCAAAGGCCAATGCAGTTATGTATCATATTTCTAAAGCTCAGAAACAAACAACACTAAACAATAAATCATTAGGAATTACATATACAAGATAAACTATAAAACAAAACAAAACAAAAATTGAAGACACAAGGGATAAGGTAGGAACACTTTAGTGTTTAGATCCATTAGTGTTAGTAATGTTCTAGGTTTTGAGTTGGGTGGTGGGTTCACAGAAGCCTCATTTATATATTATCCTTTACAACTTTTAAATACATGTAAATTTTTATGTGTATCAGACAAATAATATTTTTTAAATGAAACCGCCACTAAGATAGATGCTGGACTAACAAAGGACACCTGTAGCCCTCATTCTGAACTAATAACTCAGAAACAGTAATCCCCATCATGTAATGTGTTCCTGTCTTACTTTTCTCATTATTGAGACAAAATACCTGACACTCAAAGTTAAAGGAGGAAAGGTTTATTGTAGCTTACAGTATGTGGAGGTTTCTTTTCATAGTCAGCTGACTCCAAATCAGAGAGATGTGGCAGAGGGCCATAGAAGAGGAGAAACAGTTCACACCAGGCAGGAGGCAGAAAGCAGCAAGCAGCAAGCTACAAGCAATGAGTGACAAGCAACCAGAGACCCTTTTTCTATCCCTTATATCTTATCCAGACTACTCATCCTTAGAGAAGATAGCACTGACACCCAAGGTGTGGCACTTTTAATCCTACCCAGAACTATGCCAAACAAATCAGTGGGTTAATTTAGTCATCACACACCCTTGACCCCAGCATCACACACTTGAGAACCAGCCACCTCTGAAAAGCTTCACCTATATGAGGCTTTAGGGGGATATCTAGACCAAACCATAACAGTTACTAATTGTATTGTAATCAACTAGAATAGCAGGACACAAGCTTCAGTTTCATTGCAACCCTTAAAGAGCATGTCCTCTAGTATATGTAGAAAGGAGTAGTTGGTTTTATATTGTCTGCATCTGCTTGTCTGTGAGTCCTGAAACTGAGGCTTCCCATTGCTGTTCCTGTGCACAGTCCACCAGCTGTTTCCCTACTGGTCTCCACAGCATTCATGGTCTACATTCTTCCTCATTTTTCTGGTATGATACTGGGAAGTGGTACAGTGGTAATGAGTAGGGAGTCTATTGACGTGACCTTCTTTATAATTGCAAACTTACTCCTTTCTGTCTTTAACAGTGCTACAAAACAAACACTGCCAGATTTTAAGCTGTAAGCCAGAGTTTATTAACTTTAAGACATTTTAATGTCATGGAAATTTTGATAAAACCTCAGCCTTCCTTGTCAGAATAGCGACTTAAATAAATCAAAAAACAAAGACTTTGGATAACAAAATAAATCAATTGTATTGAAATATAGTTATCAGAATCATTTAAAAACAAATTAGGGTATAATAATACTTGTACTTTTTATCAACTTATTAAACAGCAGAGTCTAATGGTGGATCTAATGACCATCCAAACTTCAAAGTAGAAAGGAGAAAAAAGGATATCTGATTTCTGGTGACTTACATATGAGGATAATACTGTTGTGTGCTGCCTACATTTGTAATCAAATGAAATATTAAATTTCAGTTAGAGGTTAGTGAAAATCAGTATGTGATTTTTTGCATTTGAGTTCATGGATTTTAAACAATCCATATATCCATGGATCCTGGGTTTAGTACTTTGCTCTGAGCAAAGCAAGCTACAGTAGATGAGAGAAATACTTTTAATGTGAGTGTCAATATTATTTAACCCGTATATTACAAGAAAGGTACTGTACTCCATGCCTATATAGAAAGCAAATAGGTATGGGTGCATTCCAGTTCCTATTCTGATTTCACCCTGCAAGTGAGTCTTAATTCTTTCCTTAGGAAGTCCTGCCTCCTCAGAAGAGCTGGTCTTACCATTGAATTAACTAGTCTTTGTCTACTATGTTTTCCAAGAGCCATCCACGGTAGAATGTTTCTGGTGGCTTCCATACAACAGCGTAGAGTGGGCTCTCGCTCTCTCATCTCCTACAAAGCCTTTTCACTAGAGTGAGTTGTGGTGAACAGAGCCCATGTACCCCTCCTAAGTTTACACTAACAGCACTTAATCTCAGAACAGCAGTCTCAAGACACAGGGAAAAGAAGCATTTTCCTTACTTCCTCATAAATTTAAGAACCATTGCTAAATGAAGTGGTGCAGTCCTGAAATCCCAGGGATTTGAAAGACTGAGGCAGAAGGATCACAAGTTTGAAACCATCCTGGAAAACTTAGCCAGATTCTGTCTCAAAATAAAATTTAAACGGCCTGTGGGTATAGCTCAGTAGTAGAGCACTTGTCTACCCTGTGTGCAGCCCCAGGTTTCATTCCCAGTACTGAAAAATAGACTGTTCAAATGTACAGTGAAGCTAGTACTGTATAATCATTATGCAGTTCAGATGTACACATTCTTTATCCCACATACCCTACAAAATGGACTTACTACTGAACTATAGGTATTGTAATGGCTGTTCTTTTGAACCACACAAACACCTTACTCCTGTTTGAAACTTCATCTTGAATGAGCCTGATTACGTGTGTTTAGTGTCACTTTTATCTTCTGCAAAACATGATTAGCCTGCAGCTGTATGTTTTGGGGAGGAAGACCACAGAGAGAAAACGCCATTCTCATCACATTAAGTGTATATTATTGATCACTATTAATATTTATTTTGATCACCTGGCTGAGGTAGTATTTGTCAGGTTTCTCTTGTGTACAGTTACTCTTTTTCCTTTCCTTTTGTCTACTGCAAATTAAGTTGCAAGATACAGCCCGCATTTAAGTTTTGGGGAATTTATATTGTACCTCCTTGAGGGTGAAGTAGCAACATATATTATTCAGAATTTTTCTGCACTGGAGATTTGTCTTCTTTCTTTCTTTCTTTCTTTCTTTCTTTCTTTCTTTCTTTCTTTCTTTCTCCAATCATTTGCTCTTATCAATATGGAGTCATGGTAATAAAATTTTAATTCAAATAATTCAATCCTGTGAGTAGCCAGTGTCATGACTTTCTGTGCCTATGGCTAGCCCTATGTGGTTCCTAAGCTGAGCAAAGAGAAAATGTAGTGGATCACATGGAATTTCCATTTTTCCCCAATTTTTACCAAAAGAATAATTCAGTAGCATGATAAAAATATTCAACTCTAAAAGAATATATAGTAAAAATTAGTACTATTATCCATCTCATGCTTTTGTATTCCTCTTTAGATGGAACTACTCTTACTGATATTTCTCCAGAAATTTCAATGCATATATTATCATACATCTATTAATGTGCTTCTTTAGACTCTTAGAAAAAAGGGGTGGGAAGGGACAGCACAGCAACAAAGAGCAATAAGAACAAACAAAATAATCATAGAAATCTTAATCAGTACATTTTTTGGCAAGCAATTCATTTTTCAAGATTTTTATCTGGGGAAGTTTTCCCATGATTTGTGAGTTTCAGCCTCTAGTTATCAATCAATGTAGCTGTATCATTTAAGCTTCTCAGTTGAGAATAACCAAATATCCTCTGTCTAGTTAAAGCAGAAGGGTTTATTAAGTGGTATGATATTCTTGACTCTAGTTGTTCCCACTCCTAGTCATACCTTTTAGATACATGACTGTAGCTTTTCTCACTAAAGGAGACAATCCTTTAATTCTCAAGTTGGCCATATGATTTGCTTTGGTCAGTGAGATGTTAATTGATATGCTGTATGTAGAGGTTTTAAAAAGCATTTGCATTTGCACATTTCTGTTTTTGTTTCCTCTCCTCTGTCATCTCCAAGAGAGCATGCCAAGGCTAGTCTGCTGGAAGGTAAGATATATGTGGTGTAGATCTGAATTATGATAGTCGTTCCAGCTAAAACTATCCTATGTTAGCTGATAAACACTTGACCCCCTCTCCCTGACAAGATGGTGAGATGAATTGCAACTAACAACAATTCATGAGCAAGCCCAGACAAAATTGGCTAAAGTCAGGCCATATGAACTTTGTAAATGCACGAGCCAATTAAATGTTTATTTTTGTATGTCACTGAAATTGTGAGACTATTATGCATCATTATTGTTACAATTAATAACTGATGTTTGTAATTTGCATTATCCCTGGGGAAAGTCTAGTAACTTCATTTGGTTGCGAATTAGCTACAGTACCATCAAGTATGCCATAGGTTGTTCTAGCAAAAACTACTTCTGTTGCCTTATAGCGCTCAGCACACCTGATGTTAAAGAACAGAATAGATACACCAGGGAAATCAACATTGCCTCCAACTCACTGCTTATGAGAATCAGCATTTTTCCTCACAAAGTTTCATTTCCTTCCTTTCCTTCATTGTATGAATGCATCTGACTAGGTGAATCTAAATCATACCTGGAACACTAGCTGCAAGGGAGTCAAGAAAATGTGGTTTTTTAGTTTGTTTGTTTTTTTGCTTGTTTTTTTTTTAACTTTCTGGTCTCTATAGTACAAGAAGGCCTTGCAAAAATGATTTGGAGAAAGCATGAGTCACTCACTCTCCAGTACCTGCCACAAAGATGTAGGAAAAAACATTTAACATTTTTATTCTTGCATGTCTGTCATCCCTGCATAGGGATAGTCAAGGTGTTGACACTCTCACACATAGAACCCAAAAGAGAGAGGAGCCTGTACCTTTTGATTACTCTGCAACTGATTGATCATATGCTTGTTAGCTCCAGAAAAGCAGTTTGAAGGAAAAAAATGGAAATAGAGTTTGATTCTGATCTTGATGACTGAGGGTACTTCCTGTATTTTCCTTCCTTGGTATTTAACACTGTGACTAGCATGGGAATAATTCTGAGTGAAATAGCACTTGCATTCTATTGGATATTGTAAACAAGGAGTTTGAACTCATTTCATTTACTCTGATAATCAAAATGTACAGCAAAGGCATTAAGAGAAATGTATTGAATGCTTTTCTGAGGGAAGAATATAAAGGAAGAAACAAATTCCAAGTAACCAAATATCTAGCAGTTTACAGTACTGGACTGATCAATTGTGAGCTCAGTCATACTCTCCAGCCCAAACACACCACAAGTCAGAAAGATCCTCTGCAGTGTTTGGTCTGGAACAAATAGCAATAACTGATTGATGAAAGACATTTTCACCAAATGAAAAGACATTGAGTGTAGGTGTGTTTGTAAAGTGTCAATTGTGAGACTGGCCACATGGAACCATTATTTGTTCTCTCTTTTTGTTCTCTGAAGATCTTGTTCCAACTAAATATTTACTAAAGCATTGTGGTGACCTTTTTGTATTTTAATAGGCAAAAACATTGTTTCAAACATTTATAACTCTGAAAAAAAGATTAAATTTCTGCAACATTATAATGGAAGATTTTTAGTGTATTTGGGTAAAAAATAAAATACTTAGTTCTATATCCAATATCTGAACCCTTGACTACACCAGTAACAGCAGGAGCAAACCCACTGGAATAGGTGTATACTTTAGAAGAGCATATGGCCTATGAACATTCCCAATGGTGACAGTGTGACTCAAAAAATTAATTGGAGGATCAAAGATAACCTGATATTGTGACTCAAAAATTTAATCAGAGGATCAAAGATATACTGATATTGTTAGGATGTTGCTTGGTCCATATGGCTTTGTTTGTCTACCACTGGTTTTACTATCCCTTGTGTATTGATGAAAAGTCTAAATAAGGAATAATAATCTACCAAACTAACTAAAAGGTTGAAGTAGCCACTCATCATCATCATCATGATTTTATGAAATAGTTTTCCTTGTCTGTTACCAAAAAATGTACACAATAAGACCTGAATCATCTGTACAACAATGTGCCAGATTAGAACTAAAACTTGACCATTTAGAAGCTACGTACATAAATTGACTCCCCCCTAAACCTCTCAGTTCATCTCCCATTTCTCTTTTCTACAGGATCCTCTCCCTCAACCAACTTGTGCAATTACTGGCCTCTGATGATATAATATACATTTCTTCCTTTACTTGCCCACTTCGGCCTGCCTAGAATATTTCCTTGACCCTACCTGGCTGTCTGTGTTCTACCATATAAGTCCTGACCAGATCTAGAAAAAGATAAAGCTTAGCTGTATATCCATAATTCTGATTTGCTCAGGTTGTCCTTAACACACTCTTCTCTGAACTTCTGATACATCCATACTTTTGGAATCTAGGTAGCCCTTCTGTGAGCCCAAGACGTCTACTCACAGCTGAATTGTTAGTTTCTGGATATCACATATAGACCATCTTGTGATTCTGTGTGTCCCTAACCCCTATGTCAGTGCCATATGGATAAGTCAGTCAACAGTTAATGGAATATGAGCCTGAAACCTCCAGCAAAACCTGGAGTTTAGGGAGCAACACTTCTTGCATTTTCCTTCCTGCACAGATGGTCCTAACTTTAACTTTACTCTCATTTTTAAAAGGGCCAACTACTCTTTGAATTGGTCTCTCTTTTAAATTCCTTCACCTGCTATATGTACATGGGGTGCTGAAGCTGTATGGCCTTCAACCTGTGGACTTCACTCATCCCCTTAATTAATCCTGACAACAACCGTTAGAGGTAGGTACCATTATTATCCCTCTTTGGAGAGAAGGAAACAGAGGCACAAAGTTAAGTAACCTAGCTTCACACTCTAAGCAAAGGAGCCAGGATTCACAGAAAGACTTTCTGGTTCCCAGATCTGTGGAGCTGGCTTCTGAACTACACAGCCTTCCCTGAGGCCCAGACAGTGTCCACTAGATAATCCTGAGAAACCTGAGTTTCATGGATCAGAAAGTTAAAGCAAATGGACAGCACTGTCAGACCATGAGCCATTTCCTTCACTCTCATTGTGCTACCAAGAATACTGGGATAGCCTCTTGGTAGAAGAACTAAATGGATGGGCATTAAGTATACATCCCCAAGGTTACACAATACTGTATTGCAGAATCACCTATGTCTTTAAGATCAAATCCAATCTGTAAGCATATGCAGAGCCAAGATGTGAATCCATCTGAATAAAGTGCAGTGGTTAGAATTCTGCTATTTCCACTTATTGGTTATAACATTGGTGTGTTACTTGACTTCTCTTATCTGACACTTAGCAAATAATAAGTGCAAGCTATTCTTTTTGTAACTCAGTGTTTGCCTAGCTATCTATCCTTCCTCATGAAAGAAGCACAGTGGAACTAGCTTTTGCATCTGTTAGAAGGCTGCCCACCTCTCTCTCACTGGATAAATAAACATGTCAGTAAATATGAGAGAGAATTGTGATGGTGAAATAATGGATACCCAAGAAGTCTAGGTGATCGTGGTGACTTTGTTTTCTTTGTTAATGGGAGAATGAGTTAGAAGAAAAAGGAGTGAGTCACTCTGGCAATGAAATCCTACCAATTTAGAGTTTAATTTATTATTTTATGACTGCTGCTTGTTTCCTGTTATTCATTTCTTATTCATTGGAGGGACAACAGTTACTTTCTGGCTTTTTTAGTTTCATAGCTGAGGCATTTACTTCAAAACTATTAGCCAAACCTCCCTCTACCTCATCCTGATCTCAAACACCAAAAATCAAATTTCCCGAGTTATGTAGAAGTTTTGAATGTACAAAATGTTGGCATGTACTTTCTCTTTTGGAAGTACTTCCTGTAAAAGATTCATCATGGGATTGGTACAGAGGAGAAATTCATCAAGGATATTTATGGAATTATCACTTTCCCTCTCTTAATATAATGTTGAATGGAGAGCCTCAAAAGTAAAGATTCTCAAATTTTCTGCAATTACAATTTTTACATACTGGAGAAAAATCTCACATGGTAATAAAACAAAAATTTTAGGACTTACAACTGATGATCCATTTTAAAGGAGATTTTAAATAGTAAAATAAGCAAATAGTAATCTAGAGGGGAAATGTAGTTGCACTTTTTGGAGTATTTGAATATAAAGTCTCTTTTCATTTTGTGCTGTGACCTGGGACTACTTAAAGACTTTCAGTTTGTACACATTTCTTCTTACGTATTCCTTGTGATAGCTCACTTTATTACCCTTGGAAACAAAGACAGTTCTATAGTGGATAGTTCAAATGTGTGCAGTTCTTTTGCCCTCAGAGATCACTGGAAGGGCTGTATTCCCTCCCTCTTTAATAAGCCAAGAACATAGTTATTTAGAAATCCTGGGCATCCGTTACTTCCTACAGTGTACTTGAGGAGCCCTGGGTACTTTTCCATGATTATCTCCTTTCCTCTCACATAGCATACCACACACATAACAACTTTTCTTTGTTACTTCTGATTCTTATAACTAAATCTCCATGCTACTACCACCTCAGTATGACCCATTTTAACCACAAACTAAATCTCACGTACCAGAAAGTTGTCTTTTTTAAGGATTATATATAATGTTAGGGAATTAGAATGCAGGACGGGAAATTTAAACTTGGAATCACCTATGTTGTGCTTTTCATCCACTGACCCTTCCCTTTTGCAAGTAGGCTTACTCTCTTCATTCCCCTTGCCTCTTTGTCTGCAGCCAGGTTGCAAAGGTTCACTTATTCCTGCTCATAAGAGTCATTCTTTTTTTTTTTCCTCACCTGAAAGCCCTTTGAAAATGCAGAACTTTTGTAAATTTTGCTAAGAGGATCCCTGGGCACAAAAAAGACACTGTTCTACATAATTCTATAGAATCCATTGCTCTGTACTTGAAAATGTCCATGTGTGGTTTCTCCACAAGATCATTCTCAAATACGTGGTAATCTCTTACTGGCTTTGCTACAGAGGATCCCCCAAGTAATGTCTCTGAGAAAGGAAGAGGTTCATTTTACCTTTTTACTTCTCAGGGTGCAAACTCGAGTTTAAACCCAGGGGGCACTTGGTACTAGCTACTGAGGGCTCTGATGTTTAGCTGCACATTTTTGAATACTAACAGACTTGGTTTCAAATAGTGCTTCTGACACATAACCATCACATGACCTTGTGTGTGGTTCACTTACATATACTGAACTTTTGTCATTTATGCAGTGTTATAAATAATACCTTAGAAGGTAGTAGCAAGGGTTAAATGAAATATAATATATAACAAACATATAATGTGTTTGACATATAGTAGATACCTATAAGGTGTCTACCATTCTCTCATTTATTTAATTGACCAAATAAATTTAAAGGCCCTAATGTGTGAATGCTAACTGGATAACCCATAGAAGTAGGCAGGCTCATCTTCTAATTTGAGTATTTAAAAACTTTATAAAATTTTCGAAACTTGTCTTCCATAACTGCTTTGTATAAACTAGCAGCATGGTATCCTAGCCTCTCTTCTAGCTAATTTTCTTGTTAACATTTGATTACATATTTATTTCTCTGTTTACTTCTGGTTTCTTCTCGCCTAGTAGCATTTAGCAGGAGCTGTGTCATCTAGTTCAGTGTTGTGTCTCCAGGATGCATCAGGTTAAAGTTCCTGAAAAGGAGAATAAGGTGGATGTATAACACCCATATTTATTTTTAGGAGTATTTCTATTAATGAAATATTTATTTTAATTTTATTAGTTTTATTATATTATACAGTGTGTACTTAAGAGAAAAATAAAGTATCAATAAAATAAAGCGTTGATTTTTTTTTTGGTACCAGGAATCGAACTCATGTTGCCAGGCAGGTGCTGTGCTGCTGAGCTATATCCCTGGCCCTAAATTTTTAATATATATTGAGTGTTTATAATAAATAATTTCAGCACCAATTGTTTAAAATCTAAAAATAGCAACAGAAATAAATTCCTATGTGAACTACAATGAAAATATAAAAAAGCTCTACCAAAAAATAATCATTACTTCAATTATGACACCTAAGGCTATCTTCACATGTGAAAACATGTTTCATACACTAGTATCCCTTACAGTGACAGCACATGTGGTTTTGTTTTCTTGTCTCTTTTTGTAGGACACATTTAACATCTTGCTTCTCTTGTTTCTTTTTTTTTTTAATAAAAGAAGGCAATTTATCTGAAGATGGGGAAGGAGTAGAGAGATGACAGACAGCTACTCTGAACGAGTAGAGAAAATTCAAAAGTGAATTTCTCCTTGTCTTGGATTTTTGTTAAGTTCTTGTGATGTTTGACGTGCCTCTTCACCAGTATGCTCTAGAATTCTGTTGTAGAATTCTTAGGAAGATCTGTATTATTATTCTTCCATTGCAATGGACTTTTTATCAATTCCAGTCCCAATTCCCTACTTGTTATTTTCTTTGTAAACTATGATGCTATTTATGACTGACATGTTCAGGGTCGAGTAAAACACAGTCATTGGCCAAAGCTCTGTTTCCAGAGACATCAGAGTTGTTACATAACTCGGCAACATCTACTCTGCCTTTTGCTTTGTCCTAAAATGCAGCCATTTCTGGTTTCATTTGTGTCAAGGGTTCACTGGCAACTTGCTAGCAATCTTTTTTTGTTTGTTTGTGTGCTTGTTTTTTTGAGACAAGGTCTCGCTATGTAGTCCAGACCAGCCCTACACTCACTATGTAGCACAGACTGACCATGAACTCACAGGATACTCCAGCCTTAGCCTCCTGAGTGCTGGGATTACAGACGTGCACCACCAAGTCCACCTTCACTGTCAATCTTATCATCATTGTGTAATGTTGACAGTATCAATACTGCTTTGTTTTTCTTTGTCATATTGAGGCCAGTGTTATATCTTTCTGAAATACAAAGATTGCACTGTGCATTTATCTGTTCTAAACTTGGAACATTTTTTCAAGAATCTTCACTCTGTCCTTGCCAATAGTTCCTCTGTTGGTCAACTGGTGTTTCTTTAGCAAAAGTAACACCGATCAGTAACTAGTGAATCAATTGTTGAATGTGACATTTTGTTTACTTTATGAAATAGGCACAACAAGTCTGTTTACAACATTATACATTTATTACTACATGAATAAAACTTGGTGGCTGAGTTCCCAAGATGAATTTCTAAATTTGAGGCATAAAATGTCTTTGAAACTACCGGAGAATATATTTTTATACCATATTCAGGCGGTTTATTTGGCATATATTGCCAAAAGCTACAGCAACCACAAAATAATACAAATTGTTCATCAATTGTCGTGTATTTGGACAGTATATAAATTGCTTGACAGTTTGAAGCAAAGCTTTCAAAAAATGAGTGAATAGCAACCAAATTGTCAGGCTTTTTTTTCTTTCATTGTTGGCTGGTTTTTTTGTTGTCAAAATATAAGCAATTTTGAAGAAAACCAAATCTCTTGAGTGTCATTCTTGTTCTAAAATCTCAATGCCACATCCATCACTTCTCCATAAATCCTTTAAATTCTGATGATTAGAATGATAAAATCCTGCTACATATAACCCACCTATGAAAGCTTTTGGTTCAGATAGTGAGGTGTCATGATAAATATATTTTCATTACTATTGGTGGATATAGAGTTTTTTACTTGTGTTTCATTATTAGCGTATTTCACATCTTGTAGCATATCATCTGTTGCAAACAATTTCCAACATTGAATCACAATGTTGGCATTCCATCCAATCAGTTTAACCCCTGGAAAGAAACTAATAACATTTTCCAACCTAGTTCTCATCTTGGATCACTCAGATATACATGACCATTTTGACTGGCTAAATATTTATTTACATTACTGTTTTCTTCCTCATCTGAAGCAATATCTTCATTCTGTACTTCTCTACCTGTCATTTCTTGCTCTGTCTCACTGTCACAACTTCTTTGGCTTACATGATGCAAGTCATCATCGGTAGCTGAATCACCTGATGATTTATTTTCAACCTCCTCCCAAAGTTGTAAAAGTGGATTTTCAGGAGACACTGTACTGAATTGGGATAAATCTATAAGTCGAAAGAAAGTATTTACTAAAATAAATTATAAATGCACAGAAATGTAACAGAACACAAAGTGAGTATAAACTCAACTGTTGCTACTTTTACACTCATGCATATACCTCGCCATTCGCCTACCAATTAGCTAAACACAAAGATTGTTTCCTGTATCCCCCCCGCACAGCTACTGAGACACACAGCTGGTTTCCATTACACTAAAGTAGATGTTTCATTAGAAAAGCATGGGATGGATGTCTGTCATCCAACATGATGCTCCAAGCTGCTAGTGCTCCATACATGTTTATTAAAATAATTGTTACCTGGAGTAAGACAAATTTCCATCAAAATTTTACATTTTTCTTTCCTATCCACTTTTGTAATAATACAAAAATTTTGGAAAGTGGCTTGTTAGTCCCTGCTCCATTGGTAACTGAAGTTTTACAAATGTATTTTGTCTGTTATAATCATCTGCTAGCTATTTTTTTCACTTTTATTTTCCTGGGTGTTATCTGCTTGTCTCCAGAATGCCTTCTACCATGAAACCCCTTATCAGTCTCTCTCAACTCTGGTAATTTCTTCTTGAGAGTATAATTCGTGATTTCGCATTTTTTGATTTCCAATCTTTGTTTTCTTTTCTCTCTGACTCAGTGGTTTTTTTGTAATAGCTGCTCTGTCACATTTTCACCAGTAGGTGCCAGTATCTGACATGATTTGTAGGGCTAGATCTACCATTTATGGAGGATTATCTTTTAGAAAAGATTTCCTCGGTTTGCGGAAAGTCTGTCGAATTTTATCTACATAAAAATACCAAGATTGAGGGTAAGAAAAGGACTCTGAAAATGTGTTTTCACATACTTACATGCAAATTCTTTATGGAAACCTTCTGAAGGATATATTGCACACTATAAAGCTTCAAAATGTGTATCTAAATCATCCTAGAAAGCAATTATGTCATCCCATTTCTCAAATATTCAAGGGACTCTACATTAATTTGAGCTACTCATCAACAAGTCCATTGATAGTTTATGTCTCACTGAAACCTTGTATGAAGTGATTAAAGAAAGGAAATTTCGGGGCCAGGGATATAGCTCAGTGGCATAAGCGCCTGCCTGAAAAGTGCAAGGTCCTAAGTTCGATCCTTGGTACCAAAAGAAAAAAAAAAGGAAATTTTTATTTTATTTACCTAATGACTTTATATATCTTACAAACAGGATGTGAAAACATTACAAATATACCTGTTCAGAATCTTTTCCCAATTTCATGTTACTTTCATATCTCTATCTACTTGTCCTATACACAGGGAACTATTCAGCTTTGTGGGACCTGAAGCTTATACATTTTAAATGACTGCCATTAGGAAATGGGTTATGAAATACCTCACACATTCAGCCTGTCTAATTTATTTGGCAGAGAAAGTGCTTTGTCATCCAAACACTCACTGAAGTCCCTTATAGCAGGGGTCAGCAAGTTACCTCTTGTGAGCCTACTCTGGATTACTACATGCTTTTTCTATTGGAATGTAGCCACAGCCACTGTGTTGTAGATTGTGTTTGGCTATCTTTACATCACAATGGTTGAGCTGAGTGACTGCCACAGAGACCACATAGCCCTGTAAGCCTAGAATATTTACTGTCTGACCAAGCACAGAAAATGTTTGCCAAGTGTTTCCCTACATCACGGCTGTGGGTTCAGGCCCCAGTTTTCTTTGAACCTACTTAAGAGGCTCCGTAAGAATCATTCACTATGCTGTAGAATGATATAAAGCACATCAGATTGCATCAACTAGCCAAACATTCATGTTGACCCTTATTTTTATTTTTAAACTCTAATCGACACATGACGTTTGTCTAACTTTGCAGGATTGTGATAATCCACAGTGGTCAAACCAGGGCAAATGGCATATATATCACCCCAGCTATTTATACTTTCTATGCATTGGTAACCCTCAGATTTTTCTTTTCTATTTATTTTCAAATACATCATAAATTGTTGTATTCTGTAGCGACCATATTGTGATTTGTGAATACTAAAATGTTAATCTCAGAAGACTGTGTAGAATAGCGGTCCCTAGAGACTAGGGCAATGGTAAAGAGATAGAAAGAGGTTAGATAACAGGTAGCAAATATACTTAGGAGGGTCTTGTTCTAGTATTTGTATTTCTTTTTTTATCTCATCCTCCAAGAATTCGAAGATCAAATTTAATCCTTGGTATAATAAATCATCCTTGATTACTAGCACAATTATTCTTCCCTTACCTCATTAAAGTTCTGTTTTTTCTTTAGTTTGATTTAGTGGTAGTAATGATTTGAATTGTTTTTCTTATCTCTTCCTTCCTTTACCCCTTACCCCTCCCTTGTTCCCCTCCCCATCGGAACATTTTCTTCCTATTTCATAACATCTATTATACAATTTGGTTCTTATTTATACTTTCAGTTTCTCACACCAGAGAAACAATGCAGCATTTACACGTGTGTCCAGTTTATTCCATTTAAGAGAATGGTATCAAGGCACATCCGTTTACCTAGAAACGTCTCAAGTTTATCCTTCTTTATGGCAGAGTAGTACTCCATTTTATGTTCCATTCCTCAGTTGATGGGCACTTGGGCTATTTCCAAGATTACAAACCGTGCTGCTGTAAAGATGGGTATGCATATATTGCCTTGGTACAATTCTTTTAATTCTTTTGGGAAGATACCAAGAAGGGGAATAGCTTGGTTGAATGGAACCTCTAGCCCTTGTTTGTTTGTTTGTTTGTTTGTTTTTTGAGGAATCTCCTCACTGATTTCCACATTGGTTGCACCAATCTACACTTCCACCAGCAGTGGAGAAGGGTTCCTTTTTCCCAAAAACTTCCCTAGATGTTTGAAATTTTATAAGCCACATTTCTTATTTGGAGGGTGAAACTTAAGTGATAAATTAATGATAGTATGTTTTTATCTTACCAGTCAATCATATGCCTTTTAGAATATATGAATAGAAATAAAATTTGTTATTTTAAAAACTTTTTGCAGTTCGTGCCTGTAACTCCCAGGTTAAAGAAAGAGTTGATTGCTGGGACACAGGACCTTTTGGGTACATGAGTAAAATACCACTTTAATGCATCTCTTGGTGAACCAAGGCCCAGGTAGAGTTATACATAAAAATGGAAAATGTTGTCTTCTTTGGATCTACATCTTTGAAGTATTCCCCTATGCTATTATTGGACTTTTCTCCTGTGTTTTGCTTCCTTTAAAGGGAGTGTATTATAGGCCCAGGAATTTGTGGGAGAGAAGATAAAACAGGTCTCTCATCTGAGGAGAAAGGGCTTTATTTCTCAGCAGCAGAATGGCATGCTGAATTGGCTGATGATGAAGTGGATCAGTATGTGATCCCTGGGAATGAGTGTGACCTGCAGGCTTGTAAAAAAAATGTCTATCCACAGGTTCTAAAGCTTTCCAGATTACTGTAGAAATTGCAAGACTTTAATAAAGTTAATAAAGCGATAACACAGAGTTTATCTTTCCTTGGTGAAAACTAGGCAAGGCTGTGGCAATGCATTGGATCAAGCGTTGGTGAGATAAGTAGAAGTGAGGAAGGCAGCACATAGGGGAAAACAGAATGTAAAAGCAGGTACAAGATGGGCAGAAGTGGTCTGGGGAGGACTGGAAAGGTGAAAGACAGTAGCATTCAAGGAACTTATTTTCTCTGACTCAATCCAAAGAAGGATTTTGAGCTGGGTATTGTGGCACATGCCTGTAATCCCAGCACGCAGAAGTCTGAGGTTGAGTATCATTGTGACTTCGAGGCCAGTCTAGACTAAATAGTGAGTTCAAGGCTATCCTGAACTACATTGTGAGATCCTGTCTTGAAAAAAAATTCTCAAATATCTGGAAAGCTTGAGCTACACATGTAAAGCACTTTCACGTATAGTTATTGGAGTGACTTTAGTGTTATGACTGAGAGATATAAAAAGTATAATTGGTCCTTTTAAAGAAGAAAAATATGCCAAGAAGCACAATTAAGTCAGGCTGCACAGAGATTAACAGAAGGAACTTAGCTGCAAATTTAATTGGCATTTTGGATCTACTTATAATTAAGTTGAGTGGGGATAAGTTACTTTTGGGTAAAATCTGAAACCAATAAAGACCAATACCTCTCTATAAATTTACTTTGATAATCTTCTGTTTTCATAGCAAGTATAAAAGTCTAAGGGCATCTAGTAGGGTCTGATTCTAGCAAATCCTGTGTCTGGACATCCTTGACTGTCCTGAGAGATAGTCACTCTAATTTAGTTGTTAATCCTGATTTGCTTAATTTCTGTGACTGTGATGTTGAGATAGCTAGATATCCTTAATTATTGCTTTCTTTTGCTCATGTTAATAGAACCCCAGAATTTTGGGGGGCACATGACTGCTCAGAGCAAAGGATATATCCCTAGTTTTACTTATATCTCTTAAATGCATACTATCTGGCATTATATTATATATTTGGGTGTTACCTGTTTTACTTACTAAATATGCCCTCCACCAAGGCTAACATTTTCCTTTGCTTGCTTCTGTGCCCATAACACCTGTAAAGATGCTTGGCAAATAGTACTACTCATATAGTAGTACAGTCTGCTCAATTTGACTAAATATAAATCAAACATTTTTAGTCAGTATCTGTTAGAATTTAATACATATATAAATAGAAAAATAAGATCTATAGATTTTCTTGGAGATTAAACAGAAATCTAGGTTGTTAAATATTACTTTATTTGAATATCAATTTTTAAATGAATTTAAACAGTTTTAAAGTAAAGTAACAGTATTGGTCTTTCCTGAACACAAAACCTGCCTGGGCAAAACAGAAAATATAGTCTACCACATCTAAGTATGTTAAGCCTTGAAAAATTATACTATTTTTAGTATTCACATTATCTTGTTTTAGTAACTCATTTACATATGTATCAGAAAATTTAATGGATTGTGTCTCACTCAAATTCTAAGACTATTTATTGAGATCCCAAATTAACACCAAAAGCCTAAGGCAATGCAAAGTTCCTATGATACTATTTATATGCTTTTAAAAAAGAAAGCAAACTTGTGTCTACATTGGTCAATTTCTATGCATTAGTTCACCTTCCCCTAGAGATCTAGATGCGATGTATTGGTAGCCAGATATTGGGAGCTGTGGTTGACTGATAAATCTTAAACCTCTGGAAAACAAATTCTTATGACCTATTGGAAATCTGAGTCTTTCTTCATGCTGTCCATCACCTAACAGTTGATATAGCTCATGATATACTTATGAACTGTCCCTGTATATGTCAAAACATACATTGATGGATGCGTTCGGCATACTTTCTATAAATGACCTCCAAGATTCTAGGTCCCAGTACTCAGAACTTCTGAATAAAATTTGATATCACTTCTGTGGTTGTGTCTTGGTATATGGCACAGATGACATTTTAAAAAGTAGAATCCCCAGTGCTGTCAAAAATAAAAAAGTAAAAACTAAAACTAGGCTACCAGTTTAATCAAAACATGTGCTCTTAAAGCACAGAATTTTCAACCAACACTTTGATTTCAGTCTTGTGAGACCCAGAGCAGAGAACCTTGCCAAGTTCACCCAGAATTCTGACCTTCAAAACTGTCAGGCAATAAACGGGTATCGTTAGATGCTCAGTTTCATGCAAAGGGTCAATAGAGAGTCAGTGCGGAATGGGAATAAGATGCATGCTAAGTACTGTACATAGAGCAATGTAAAGTCTTCTGGGGCAAATGACAGGCATTTCACTGGAGCAAACTTTAGGGGCTTCTTCAGCATATAAAAGTCTATGAATTTAACGATTGTCATACATGATATGAGTTTTCTTTCTTATTGCTTCACAATATTATGTTCCACAATTATGAAAGAGAATTGAGTCATAATCCTGTTTTGGTGGGAGTATACAGACTAAGGCAATATTCCTACACAAATTATTCAGTAATGTGTAAGAAAGGCATATATAATCTAGGTGCACAATTTCAACTTTGTTTTTGTAGCAGTAAACAAGGATAAGATGCATTTTTGCTGAAATTGTAGAATTTATAGGGCCTGTTTACGAGATCACTTTGGAAAATAAGTAGAAAATTGTATCTGAGGATGTCCTTTACTATCCAGTTTTTCCTTACTGAAAATGTCCCTTTGGTAAACACAGGAGATAAAGATCAACGCTTTCTGAGCCCCACGGAAGTACAAAATCTTCCTGGTCTCAGTTGATGCTTCTCTCCAAGAGAAGTAGCTGCACCTTGCACTTTTCATGAATCAGCCCATGGCTGCCTTTAAAGTGCTGACACAATACCTCATTTGCATTTAATCTTTCAATCCTTTGTACCATCTCACCCTATACATAAGGTCACATGCTTTAAAGCTTTGATTCTAATGGAAAAACAAAATTAAAGTACTGAGATTGGTCCTTAACCTCCCAAATAAGAACTTTTTCATTTCTGTCATTTGGTGATATATTCATAACCCCCGCCCCCACTTAAGCACAAACTTTTCCCTCAGGCTTAACTTCTTTCCATGTTTTAGTTCTATTATTCTTCCAGCCTTCCTCTGCTGTGCTTGTGTTGGTGTAGAATTATCTGGAGGAATACTTCTGTATGACAGGAGTACAACCTGACTTGAGATAGGATCAGGAGAGTATTGCTAAGAGTACAACAGGAAGAAAGTAGACTGTCTTATATTACTTTATGTGTTACCCTTTATCACATTACCATTTTAGGTTCCCTAGGTGCACACCATCAGTTGTACACATTAATGCAGTCAATCAAGTCTGAGGAGACTGTATCCCAGATGACAGTTCCCTAGTCTGAGGCATCTATATGAAAACTAAGATACGCTGTATTTCTAAAGTTGTGTATTCAAAATCCTGTTGTTAGCGGATCACAAACTCAGTTCTCTGAAGGCAAGGCAGGAAAACAGTGGCAGATGGTGTTGACTATGATAAACTGGATGTGTATACCCTATCTTAAGAGGACAACCAATTCTCAGCCCCTTCTTAATGTTGCCATGCAAATTGTGAAAACAGAACTAACTGATTCTCTGATTTTTTGAAAGAGGAAGCAGGTGTATTGATAATTCTATGTGAAATTTCCTCATTTATGAGTATAACTGTATCATACAAACTAAAAACAATTCCAGACAAACAAAACACTCCTGCAGGCTAGATTTACTGACTGGGTCAGTTGGTAACTTTTGAAATCGGGGATTTTCTGTGATCTCATTTTCCTTATTCTTTCTCTTAAAAGGTATGTATATTGAATATATAAGCAATTATTTTTAAGTAAGAGACAGGCACATAATAGGAGATAAAACTAATGCCCAAGTAGCATCTTTTGCATAAAAATAAACATAGATAGATGAACTAGGCCTAGAAATTCATGGAAAGGCAGTGGTAAATAAAGGTGACCACCGTGTTTATTTTATTTTATTTTATAAATTGTATGAAGACACTGGCAAAAGTAGTTTAACAGGCTGTAACAGGACACTGACAGGAGACTTACTTGGAAAATCTGACTAAAGCCCAATACAGAGTCAGTAACAGAATCTGGAGAGCAACTTATTCCAGGAGGCAGTTTTATCCATTCTTTAAGCCCATTTCTGAAAATAAAGCTTGAGGGAATGTCTTAGTTACTTTTCTTGTTGCTGAGAAAAAAATGCCCAATGCCCACAAGGGGGAAAGTTTGTTTTGGCTCACAGTTTGTAGACGTTATAGTTCACAGTTGGCTATCTCCAAGGCAGGATGGCACGGCAGAGGGGCATGGCAGAAGAAAAAAAGTACATGGCATGGCAGGCAGAAGGCAGCAAAGCAGCAAACAGCAGCATCAGCAAGCCTCCCTCTCTCTTTTATCATATCCTGGTTTCAAGCCTCTTGAATGGCCACCCATTTCCTGGATGTGTCTTCCCATTATCCACATCTAGATTGATGCTAAAACAATTTAGTTATCACATCCCTTAATCCCAGTATCACACACCTAATCCAATATTATACACCCAAGATCCAACCACCTCCCAAAAAACCCACCTATCGATACATGAAGTTTTGGAGGGGACATCTGGCTAAAAGCCATATCAGGGAAGGATGTAGAGGGGTTTTCTTATTCTCACTGAGAGTTCATGTGTTTGCTATGAATCAGTGGTAGAATTAGAATGAATTTGCTTACTGAATTAATTGGCACTTTTCTTTCTTTAAATGTACTATGTTTCATGTTTTATACATGAAATATGTACAATATATCATGTTCTGCAACATTTAAACAGAGTTTTAAAATAGCTCAGTTATTAAATACGTTAGAGGGACCAGAAAAGTTCAACTTCAGGGATTGCCTGCTAGAATGTTCTACTCACTAGAATTACTATACAGCAGTAATTGGCACCAACTTCCCACCACACCCAGCTTGTTCTGGGACAGTCCCAGAAAGAAACAGAAAGTCAGTGAATACCATTTTACTATGTACTATCCAAGACCCTATACCGCTTTATTATCATGGAATTCATCATTGACATTAACATAATAATGATGGTTGAGGTAATAAAACCTAGATCTTTCTTACAAGGTTTGGAGCACATAGCGGAGGGCTTGGTGCTCTGCTATGTCCCTTCAGTGCTCACCTGAGTATGCAAAAGACTGCTTACTGCAAACACCTGCTCCTACCACTCTGCCTGAGTGATTTTTTTCGTTTTGCTTTTGTGGCCAAAGAGGCAAGGCCACCTCATATTCAGCGCAATGTCCCCAGAAGTAGCCTATAACTGATGGTTAGCAAGGATTTGGATAAAAATGGCCCAATTTATTTGCTCCTCTGCTATCTCTAAAATGTGAACTTGCATCTGCAGCCAGTTTCCAGGTAGTGCTTTTCTTGTTGGTCCAGGGACTACACTATGAGAACCACTAGATTAAAGACATTGAGGGACCAAAGAATTTTATAATGCATTAGTGTATTCTTTTGGTAGTATAATTTTCTAAAATCTATTTTTAGTTATACCTCCTACCCATGAAAGTCAATGACTTAAAATAAGTTGTACAAAAAAACCTTTTCATTTGTGTTTTATAGTCGGGTGTGGTGACACACTCCTGTAATCGTGGCACCTGAGAGGCTGAGGCAGGAGGATCATTGCAAGTTTGAGACCAGCCTTGGTTACAAAGTGAGCTCAAGGCCAGCCTGAACTGCATAGTGAGATCCTGTCTCAAAAAGACAAAAAAAGTTGTATTTTATTTTAGTCACTCCCTTACTGTGATTTTCATTTTCTTGACTTTAACTCTTTTCGTAGGTCTAAATTATCATTAAAATTCATTAGTGTTGTAAGTTTTTTAATATAGCAGAGAAATTCAGTTGAATTATTTATAAATCTGAAATGGACAAGTAATCTTTATATAATAGACCTTTCATAAGCATAAACATAAATTATTTAATCAATACATTTTTCTGTACATAATACATCAGCATTTAAAATAAAGTACATATGCAAATTTTGTCTTTTTTATCCCTCTGTGATCGTCTACAGTATCTCTTTAAAGGATGTGGTGCATCACATCATACTCCCTTTAATTTCACCCGCTATCATCTCCTACCTAAATGAGTCATGTCAAATATTACATGCCACTTCTCTTGACAATTACTTGAGAATTAAAGCAATTTTAATGCATTCTGTAGCATTCTTCTCTCACAGTTTTTTGATGCATAATGAGCAGGAAATTACAATGATTGATGAGAAGAATTTGTAGGCAGATATTCAAACTATATGGTGCTTATCTTTGCCCTTCATCCCTTATCTCAGAGAATTCCCCACATGTGGCTTGTGCTGTTCTGGACCTATTTATAGTGTGGCCTCATTCCCCTAAGTTATTGAACAATAGCTAACCCACTCACATCCAGTCTTTTTTCTCACTTCTAGGTTCTTCTGTCCTTTCCCTTATTGTTGTGATTTGCCATATTCCTTTCTTAAAATGATACTAACATAAGGCTTTTGTGTGTCACAGCTTTCTGAATCCTGAATACAACAGAGAAGGGACCAGATGGTGACAACTCAGCCTAGTACCCACAACTCATTATCAACGCTTACACCATCATGTTCTCAATTCCTTAGTATACCCTGTCACAGAAAATTTTCCATCAGATTTCCTACGTTGCTCATATATTTGTCCCTTCCTCTTCCTCGTCTATGCTTTTATCTTGCCCTGTCTGCTGGCCTCCCTCTCGCCCAACTTATTGTCTCTCACTCTGTTTCACAGTGTAATCTAGGCTTCTTTTGTGGCTCACATTTGTTAAATTTTGAGCAAGGGTTCTCAGAATTCCCCATGAAAAAGCTAGTTAAGGATTATCATCAAAATAGAGAGTTTTTTTTTAAACAAAAGAGCTATATACCTTTGAAGTGATTTGGATCATTCATGTAGAAAGCAAGAAGTGACTTCAGTCAGTATTAAATACCATTTTCCTTCTGCTACATTTCTTAAGGGAAAAATCCTTGCTTCTGAGGGTGTTTTTTGTGGATTGGAACAAGTTTGGAAAGGAAAGCTAAGGTGAATTGTAAAGTATGTTGCTTCCTTATGTTAAAAGAAAAAACGTTCAGTAAGTCTGTCAAAGTTAGGAAGGACAGCTTTATCAAAGGAGGCTATCACAATAGTTTTGGAGACCACTACAATGGAGTATTGTAGTGGGAGAGAAATTGGGTTGTACTCCAACTCCAATAATAACAAATACAAATTTAAAACCAAACAGCGGTTGGATGGAAAATTACTAAGAGGAAATATCAGAGGTAGGGGGGATTTTTTTTTTTTTGCTATATCAGAACGACATAATTTTTGCTGAAGACAGGTCAGGGTGATTTGATATTAAGACATGTAAGGCTTTCGTGTGAGGCAGTTTTCTGAGGAATATGATACTATATTGACAGTGGTCAGATAGCAAGGGCAGGGGATTTTTAGCAAACTGACTTAGCAGGATTCTTGCTGAAGCTGGATTCCATAAGGTCAGGCCTAGTTGAGGGCTAGAGGAATTTGATTAAAGTTTGGTCAAGAATAGAATCTGTTGTCGGTCATCCTTGTTCAAGGAAAGAATAGACATTTTAAGTCCAATTTTTATCATTTAATCACCTTTTATTCACTAAAGAACACTAAAGAACTAAAGAAATCAACTGTTGAGATTTATTAGTAGAGGGTATTTTCTGATAGTACAAGCGTCAGGCATTTTACTAAGGGGAGTTTCTATGAAAACAGAGTTAATAGTTGAACTCAGTTTCTGAATCTAGAAGACAGCTAGTCAAAAAGATTTCTGGACTTGAGCCCAAAACATCTATAGATGTTGGAGAGAGGAGACCAATGGCAATCTGACAGATTTCCAAGTTTGCAGTTTGAATGTATTCTGTGATGTCATCAGGTGTTGTGGTGAATTTTTTGAGGTTCATGTAATGACATGTGTGAGGGTTGTCCATGATCTGTTATGATGATTTCCTTCAAGTTTGTATCAAGTCATGTAGATTTAACTTGTAAGTTCGGAAGAAAGGACAGTTTTAATTCTTAGTTATGTTGAGTCAAGAAGGTTGGAGAAAAATTGGGCATGTTAGTTCACAGAATTATAGGCAACTATTAGAGAAAGTCAAAAGCATGGAGAATCCACAAGACTGTGCTATAGTTTTCTATTAAAACAAAAACTTGTCTCTCATCCTTCCTTTTGATTCTTGTTTATAAATGGAGTCTGGTCTCATTAGATTTTGGCCTGAATATTTATGTAAGTTGAGTAAGAATGGTAAGTGACCATGTAAGACTTTCAAAGTTTATTTCACTGAAACTTAAAGGAATAACTTTTGAAAGACTCATGAGGCTAAGAAGCTAAATAAGGGACACAGCATCAGATTTTGCCTGCAGTACTGATAGATTTGGGCTAATTCCTCTCTTCATGAGGTACTCCGTGTATTTTAGCGTTCCTAGGCCTTTAGGAAGTTACTATCTTTACTTATCTGTAAGGCCAGGAAATCCCCTAAGTCAAGTAGCAGCCCAGTGTGCCAAGAGGCCATTGTGAATATTGGCTCCAAAACTCAACCTTACTTCCTTCAATCTGTCTAAGTGAATCTAATTCTCTGTACACCATTTTCAAGCATAGTATCAAATCGAAGCCTCGATAATGCAGTCAGTATTCTCAATTGTGTGCTGTTACGGAGAATATATTCTGTTCAACTTATACAAATAATTATGTTGTTATGAGAATAGGAACTTTGCAGATTCTGTGTGGGTCATACAGGGAGAAAAATGATTGTTTAATTTTTGTTTACAAAAGTATACTTCACCAAATTCTTTGAGTTAGAAGTAGCTTAGCAGAAAAGGGAAAGAAATTTTATTTTTAATTTGAAAAATAAAACATTAAAGAATCAAACCAGGCATGCTGGTGTGCCTGTAAATCCATCACTTGAGAAGCTGGGGCAGGAAGGTGGCTGTGAGTTTGAGCCAGCCTGGGCCGTATAGTGAGATCCTGCCTCAAACAAACAGACACATAAACAAACAATTCTAAAGAACCAGCGGTTTCAAATAAGGCCACAAGAATTACAGTTACCCTCATCAGTTCATTTAGACTCATGTTGCCAATCCTTGTTCTTCTGGTGTTGGTGTCACAGGACAGAGTCCAAAGAGGTCTCTCAAAGAGGAGATGGGGAACTCAACTCATCTCATCTATGGATTAGGTTGTAAGTTCACTGATTTCCATCACATAATTTTCAAGTGCTGTCAGTGAGAGGCATAATGAAGTTTATTAGACAGAAAGACATACACACTTAGAATGGAGTGTGAGTTTCAGGAGGGAGGTGCATTATGGTCTGGACTGGGTTTTTATATGGTCTTGAATGTGTCCTCAAGGATGGTGTCCACCAGATGGATGCTCTAGGATAAGAATTCCTACTGTCTGTCAGGCCATCCATTTGGTGGGTTGGGTTAGAATGCAAACCATTTGCATATACTTGAAATTTAGAGATACGCTTGCCACTTAACAGTGCTGTTTCCTTAAGAATGGAGGTCTGTTGAGGGCAGAAGACCAATTTGCAGGCGAACCCAATTTATAGGCATATTATGTCTTTGAATCCTTAAGGAAATTCTCGCAGTGAGTTTCCTGGAAGGGAAAAAGTATTTATAACCTTGGATAGTTTTCTGACCTATACAGGAAGCTGGTTTTTAGGTTATGATTTTCCTTAACTCCTATTCACCTATCTTTATGTCTTTTATCCTGCCTCAATGAGTTAAAAGTTTTATGAATTTATCAGATGTTTTGTACTAGTGTTCTGGGAATTTTTACTTAGTTCAGTGGTATAATCTTGAAGTTATCAGAAAAATGTACTTCAGAGTACTTGTCAGGGTCTTTTCTCCTTGAATCTCTTTGAAAATGAAGCACTTTTGAAGTCTAGCTGATTGTAAATGTTCTCAGAGAAGAATCAGAATAAAACAATGACTACACATGATTTTAAAAGACTCAAAAATGGTCATGGTTAAAGATCTGATGTGAGTTCATTAAACAAGACAATAAGGTCTTTTTTGTGACACACAAATAACTGGAGTTATGGCTGGCAGCATTATACCGATACATATCATGTGTAGCAAGGGTAGTGACAAGTGTCTAGGAATTTCATGTAAGTTTTGTAATATTTATATTAATAATATTTACTCACACAAATAAAACTTGGGAAAGGTTAAGCATCGCTTCATATTTGACAGTGTTTCCCTATGTCATTTAACATATCAAATAGATCAAATCATTACTAACATTTCTCTTTATAAAATGAAATAACAAATCATTTGAGATTTTGCAGGGATTCTCTGGGAAATTATAAAGTCTGTACAAGAACAAGATTTGATTTAGGATTTGATTTTGAGAGATTGTCAAAAATGTCAAAAGGTTTGAACACTTGATTAAGTAGGATCACAGATCATTATAAAACAATACTTAGGTTTTCTTAAATAATCAAGAACCTCATAAAGGTTACCATAAGGCACAGGAAATCATTCTTAAACTGGATTCTACTAGATTAGAGAGGGGAGAGCTTCACGTGGTGGTGCAGACCTGTAATCCCTGGATTTGGGGAGGCTGAACCAGGAGGACTGCTTTGAGTTTGAAGTCAGCTTAGGCTACATAGTGAGTTTAAGGCCAGCCTGGACTATATAGAATGACCCTGCCTCAAAAAACCTATCCATCCATCCATCCATCCATCCATCCATCCATCAACCAATCAATGCAATCAGAGAGGCAGGCCTATTTGAGCAGAGGGCTCAACTCAGAGAAATTTGAACAAATCAAAGGAAAAATTAGCATAGCTCCCATTCAAGCATGGGAGGGGTCCAGACCACCCTTTATTACTTCCTTCTCCATGACCCCTGGCACATAGTTCTGAGATCTATGCTATGATGTCTGTGCACATAGCACTGATCTAGAAGACTTTCAGCTACACTGGTTTCCTGCTTTACTGGAGCTTCTTAGAATTCAGTTCTGGAGCTTCTTAGAATTCAGTTTACCTTAAATGCTCCTTATAGAGTCGATGACTCTCAGGTGGAAGTCTGAGAAAGAAATTCCCTGTGGCTTGGCATAGCTCAGGAATTTCAGAGCATTATCATCAAATGTTCATTTATGAATTGTTTGTGGACCTGGGCTGAGCTGTAACCAAATCTCTTTCCTTACATTATATAGTACCAATATGTCAAAGCTTGTCACATATCTGTCTATTTTAGAAAAGATGTCTTTGTTGAAAAAGATTTTTGTGTAAAAAGAGACAGGGGCTTATTTTATTTGAAATTTTATCTTTGACATTTGATGATAATTGACAAATATGTTTATAGTGTTAAGGTGCCTATGCAATTAGTAATATACTTGAAGAAGTCCACGATATCATGAAGAAAGCAGAAATTACTTAAACCTCTGTAGCAGCAACTGTGATATACCACGAAACTGCCCTGGCCCCTCAGAACCTTGGTCTCAATTCACTCATGGGAGTGAGTCCCTTGCACTTACTAGAGACCCATAACAAATGAGTGGTCAGGCAAGGAATGGCTAATCATTGCAGGAAGGCAGGCACAAATGAAAATGAGTTAGCATCCCCAGGTACAACCCTCCACCAGAGGGACAGGATGGGTAGATTAATGACTCAACTTCCCCAACCTTTTATAGTATAATTTTGAGCTGCACTTCTTGCAGTTCTTCATAGTATCCCCAAAGGAAATGAGTGCAATTTGCTCACTGCAGTAACATAATTTGATTTTGTTTCCTCCTTGTTTGCTTCCTTTTCTATATCCCCTCATTTTTAATCTTAGGATTAACCCACGAATACTGGTTTGCCACCAGATTCTTGTGTCATAGTCTATTTTGGGTAAATCTGAAAGAAAATGAACTTCCAATGCTCCCAGCATTTTGTATACTAAGAATCAAATAGGTTGTTGTCTGAATTAAGAGGCAAAGCTGCTGAATTCCACAAGTACTCTTGACTTTACATATGTGCAATTGTTTGGATAAATCGTATTCTTGAGGTTACAAGCTCAAGTGAAATGGAGACATAGATAATTCTATTCTCAAAAGAAATGTAAAATGATCTAGTTATGAATTATATGACTTTTTAAACTTTCTTTTTGTATCATACAGAGCCTTGGGGGGGTTGTTAATTTACTGAAAACAAAAATATGGCATAAAGCCTTATTTTCTCTAGTTAATAGTTCAACTTTGTCAAAATTTCTTTCCCAAATATCAGGTACAACCTGATATAACTCTTTTTACTTTGTATGCCTAGATAGAATCATTTCATCTCAGAGAATTATTTCCTCTACTTTGAAAGGAGAGAGACTATTGTGTCTCTATGAACACTCCCCAAAAGACTGGTGACCTCCTTCTCCCTTCTACAATTATTCCAGTGTTGACTGCGAAATTAGGGAGGTTTTGATTGATAATAAGAGTGGCATTATACTGGAAGCCTTCACAAGATTTGAAGGAAAAGCTTGGCCTCCATTATTGGGCCACTGGAGACTCAATGAATTTAGACTATGTTTTCAAACTTGGTCTTAAAGTCTCACCTTCATTCAAATCACATGTTTAGGGTAGTAGTAAAGTAATATACTGAGTTCATACCAGCAAATCTTTAGCTAGGAATCAGTTTCAGTTTTTGGAATTTATTAGGTATGACTGCCTCATGAGTAAATGAGAGTTGGCTGAAAGTATGTGGAATGACAGAATCAGAAAAGTGAAACTGTGGAGATATTTTCTAATTTTCCTCTTCAATTTATTGTTTGACCCATTGATCGTTCAAGAGTTTGTTGTTTAACGTCTATGATTTTGTGGCATTTCCAGTTTTCGTTCTGCTGTTGATTTATAGTTTCATCCCACTGTTGTCAGAAGAGATAATTGTATGATTTCATTCTTAAGTTTTGTGGCCTAAGATACGATCTATCTTAGGGAATTTTCTGTGTGTTTGAGAACAATATATATTCTGCTACTAGAATATTCTATATAAATTTCTTAGATCTATTTGTTCTGTAGTTCTCTTCAAGTTTACTACTTCCTTATTTATTTTTTGTGTGGGCTTTCTAACCTTTATTAATAATGGGGTATTGAGTGGTACTATATTGCTGTTTATCCTTTTATCATCATGTAATATCTATTGTAGCTTAAATGTTCATTTTATCTGATTTAAGTTTAGTTACCCTTGCTCTCTTTTGGTTATCATTTGCCTAGAGTGTTGTTTCTTGTCTTTACTTTCAACCCTTATGTGTACTTAAAATGAGCCTTCTGCAGATAGCTTATAATTAGATCTTATTTTTAATCTGTTCAATCACTCTGTGCCTTTTGACTGGGGAGTTTAGTGCGTTTACATTTAAAATATTGTAGGAAAGGACTTACTATTATCATTTTGTTATTTGCTATTTATCTTATAATTCTTTTCTTTTAATTCTTCTAATTATCTTATAGTTCTTTTACTCTCTTGCAGTTTCTCTGTGTACTTCTTTGATTTTTATACAGATGTGCTTTGGTTTTTTATTGCTATGCCTCTTATCTACGATTTGTATTTTCTTATGGCTATAAGGAAGCTTATGTAAAATACTTATAATAGATTATCTTATGCTAATAATAAAATTTCACTTACAAAACGTGTATATTTTTAAATTTCCCTTACATGCTTTATGTTATTGAACTTCCAGTTTGCATCTTTTTTATATTTTACACACATTGACATATTTTATAGTTTTTTTTTTTTTTTTTTTTTTTTTTTTTTTTTTTTTTTTTTTTTTTTTTTTTTTTTTTTTTTTTTTTTTTTTTTTTTTTTTTTTTTTTTTTTTTTTTTTTTTTTTTTTTTTTTTTTTTTTTTGGCACCGAGGATTGAACTCACAACCTCGCGCCTGTCAGACAGGCGCTTAGGTCACTGAGCCAAACTCCCAGCCCTGGTTTTTTGAGGCAGGGTCACACTGTGTAGCTCAGGCTGGCCTTGTGCTCACGTTGTAGCCCAAGCCTGCCTCAAATTCACAGCGCTCTGCCTACCTCAGCCTCCCGAGTGCTGGAATTAAAGGCCTGCACCACCACGCCCGGCTTTTATAGTTATTTTTAATACTGTTTTACTTTAAATTTAATAGTAGAAAAAGTGATTTACCTACCAGCATTACAGTATTATAGTAGTTTGTATCTGCCTATATATTTGCCTTTACCATCTAATTTATGCTTTTCATACGCTTTCATGTCACTGTGTAAGGCCCCTTCATTTCAGTTTTTCTGTTTCTTGTAAATCCTCAATGAACTTTTGATTTCATTTGTTTAGGAATGTCTTCATCCTTCCTCATTCTTGAAGGGCAATTTTGCCACATACATAATGTTCTTGTTGGCAGTTTATGTCCTTTGGGACTTTGAATGTAATATTCCGTCCTTTCTGGCCTGCAAGGTTTTGCTGAAAACTCTGCTGGTAATTTAATGGGGATTCATTTGTGCATGCCATATCATTTTTCTCTTGCTACATTGGAAGTTCTCTTTGTCTTTTATTTTGCCAATTTGATTATAAAATTTCTTAATGAAGATTTTCTGACTTAATTTTGTTTGAGCTCTGTTGAATTCCTGGGATCTAATTTGGATGCCCGTTTTTTACCAAGCTGTGGCCAGTATTTCTTTGAATAAGCTTTCTGTCCCTTTCTCATTTTCCCCCTTTTGTATTTGCATAAAGAATATACAGCATCGGTCTGCTTGATAGTGTGCCATAAGTCCTTTAAGATTTACTCACTCCTTCATTATTATTTCTTTTCTTTTTTCTTTTTTCGCTACTGCAAATAATTTTCAGTAACCTATATGTGTGTTCAATAATCTTTCTTCATTGTTAATCTGCATTGCTATTGAACTTCTTTGGTGAATTTTTCAGGTATTGTATTCTTAAGCTTCAGTGTTCTGCTTGGTACTTTTAAATATTTTCTGTGTTGAAATTTTCATTTTTAAATGCATTCTTCATACTATGTCAAGCATCTTTATGGTGCTTATTTTAGATTCTTTGTCAGGTATATTATATATTGCTTTTTCATTATAGTTGATTTCTAGTTATTTATCTTGGTTTATCTTCTGGAACATTTCTCTGTTTCTTCTTTTTCCTTGATTTTTTTGTTTTGATACCTGTACATTAGAAAAAGCAGCTACCTTTACCAATCCTCAGGAATTGGCTTCATTTAGGAGAAGACCTTCACCAATCAACCCCACCAGAGATGGATGGGGCCTCTTAATTCTACATGCTAATACTAACTGCTATCTTTGTTCTTAGCAGTCCCTAGGGTATTTACCATATGCTGGTTTTGTCTTGTCAGTGCTTTGAAACTTGCAAGACAGAAACTATATTTCTTGCGTGTCTCTGGGAAATTTGGAATATTGGATACACAATCTAACACTTTCCTCCCCTAGGGAAGAGCTAGAATATCAGGATTTTATTGCCCATTCCCTATGTGCTAAGTGATGGGAAGGGGACATGTTGAGTGTTCACATGCTAGTTCAAACCATTGTCTTTGTACTCAGTGACCCCCAGGAGTCTAAAGTATACCGGGCACTATCAGATTTCTGAAACAAACAAGACAGATGTTTCTTGGGCAGCATGAGTGAAAGTTAGAATAGCAAATGCATTATCTGACATTTTCCCTACCCAGCAAAATATAAGACCTGGGATTTCCCTCCAATCATATGACTTTCTGCTAAAGGTAGGGATTATGGTGAGAATGTATTATGAATTTTCCATTGGGTATGACTTGGCTAGTTTTCCATGTCCCCAGGATTCAGTAGCCTCTCAACTAATTGCTTAAATTCTCACAAAAATAATTTATTTGTCATTGTAATATTGTGGAATCAGCATGTCTGTGGGGGAAAAGAGGATCCCAGTAATCCTATTTCACCAATTTATTGATTTAAATCAAGTTACTAAAAATTTATTTAAAAAGTTCACTGTTAAAGTGAATTGAAGATAAAATATTTTTTATAAAGTACATAACAATTTCATGTGTAGCCCCAGATTTTCATATATACTATCAAGTTTTCTTAAGCTATCATATTTTTTTTGCATTTAGATATGGAATTCTAAATAAAGGTACATCTATTAATATATTTGAATTTAGAGAGATTTCTTTTATTTAAAGAATGGTCTGTTATGTAAGTTACAATGAAACAGTACTCATAGATACTTTTCTTACTTTTAACAATAGATTTTCATTTTAGGACTATGGCGAAGGCAGACCATTTACATATAATTTATTCACAACCAACATTGTGGTAGTTGTAAATATCTGATTCTTTCTATAAAATTGGAACATCTTAGAGATTCAGTGCACTAAAATTTGCATTTCCAAAGGAATCAGACAATGTAACTGTTCCTTCTTGTAGAAGTCATAATGATCAGTTTTTTTAAAAAATTAGATTTAGACAAGTATAACCTACATGCAATGAAAAGCCCCAAATTAAACTATATAATCTGGTGAGAGTTATTTTAACATGTGTATAGTCACTTAATCACCATAAAGAGGATATTCTATTACTTAAAAAGTTCTTTCTTGCCAATTTTCAGTCAGTGCCTTTCCTCCAGTCCCAAGGGACTACTGATTTACTTTACTTCATGATAGTGTTTGCATTTCTAGAATTTTGTATGCATGGAGGAATCATATCATATGTAATCTTTTCTGTCTGATTTTCATTTTGTATGATGTGCTTGAGGTTAATCTATGTTGTTACCTGTATGTTCTTTCTTTTTATTGTGGAATAATATTCTGTTTTATAGATTTATCTCAATTTATGTACTCACCAATTGGTAGACATTTGGGTTATTTTTATGTTGAGACTCCTATGAATAATTATGGACACTTATGACAATTATGGACATATACTTTTATTTCTCTTACATGAATTCCTAAGAGTGGAAATGTGTGGAAAGGTGACTGTACAATTTTTTGTTGTTGTTGTTGTTACCAGGGATTGAACTCACAACCTTACGCTTGCCAGGCATGTGCTTATGCTGCCGGGTTAAATCCCAGGCCCCCAACTCTACAAGTTAACATGAAAAGAAACAGCTCAACTGCTTTCCAAAGAGGCTGACCATTTTTAATTCTCAGAAATAATGTATAGGAATTAGCACATGATATGGTCATTCTTTTTCATTTTAGCCATCTCAGTACATGTATAGTGGCATCATTTTATCATTTGAATTTGCTTTTCCATAGTGAATAATACTGTTAAGCATATTGCCATGTGCTTATTAACTATATATGTATATATTTGGTCAATAAGCATATGTATATTAAAGATATATATATATATATATATGTCTTTAATGAAGGCTTTGCTCAAATCTTTTGCCCAATTTTCAAAGATGGGTCATTTCCTTATTATTAAGTAGTAAAAGGTTTTAAAATATTCTCCATATGAATCTTTTATTACATGTGTTTTTAAAATATTTTCCTGTGACTTACCTTTTAATTTTCATAAGAGTATTTTATTTTCTCACAGTAAAAAAAAGACACATATAAGAAAGACAAAAAGCAAAAGAGACAAACAAATGACTAGAGTAAATGCACAACAGTAATATTATAGGTTTACAAAACAGGATGGTAGAAAATTGACTGGTTGCAATATTCCATCTCATTATTTTCAAAATGGTTGTTTGCATTAACAGATATAGACATGTAAAATTCATCTAATCATATATGTATTAACTGTTCTTTCTCAATAACTAATACATTCAGCAGTATGTTCATTTTAGTTATTTTACATAAACATATATATAGATTTATATCTTTTCCTTTTCCCTTCCCTCTTTCCCCCTATTCCTTTCCCAGTTACTTTTGTTCTTTGAGTTGTTTTTTACACTTACATAGCATTTATTATAGATTTTGGATCATATATATTTTTTCCGTTTCTTACACTAGGGACACAATACAGTATTTACACATGTGGGTTTGATTTATCTCACTTATGAGTATGGTCTCAAGTCGTGACCATTTACTTATAAAAGTCTCAGTGCAATATTTCTTAATAGCTGAGTAGTACTCCATTGTGTAAAAATACCACATCCTTTTTATGCATTCTTTGATTGATGGGCACTTGGGTTGTTTTCAAGATCTGGCTATTACCAATTGGATTGCTATAAACATGGGTGCACAGATATGACTGTGGTATGATGTTTTCAATTCTTCTGGGAAAATGCCCAGAAGTGGGATAGCTGGGTTGAATGGGATCTCTAATCCTAGCTTCTTGAGGAATCTCCACACTGATTTCCACAGTGGTTGCACCAGTCTACACTCCCACCAACAGTGGAAAAGGGTTACTTTTTCCACACAGTCCATCCAGCATTTGTTGTTGGTTGGGATTTTAATCTTGGCCATTCATTCTGGAGTGAGATGGAATCTCAGTGCTGTTTTAATTTGCATTTCCCGAATGACCATAGATGTTGAGCATTTTGTCATATATTTATTTGCCATTTGTATTTCTTTCTCTGCGAAGTGTGTATTCATCTCAGATGCCCATTTTTGGATTGGGTCTTTGAATTTCAGGGACCCGATTTCTTTTAATTCTTTATATGTTTTAGATAGAAGTCCTTTGTCTGATGGATAATTGGCTAAGATATTTTCCCAGTTCGTGGGTTTTCTTTTCACTCTGTTGGAGATTTCCTTTGACATGCTAAAACATTTTAGTAAGATGAGATCCAAGTTGTTGATACTGGGAAGTGTTTCCTGTGCAATTTGATTTTTGTTCTTGAACTCTCTGCCTACTCCTATGTCATCAAAATTTTTACCTCTGTCTTCTAGTAAGTTTAGTCTCTCTGTTTTAATATTCAGATCTTTAATCGATTTTGACTTTATTTTAGTGCATGGTGATAGACATGGATCTAGTCTTAGTTTATGGCATACAGAAAGCCAGTTTTTCCAGCACCATTTGTTAAAGAGGCTATCTTTCTTCCAATGTACATGTTTGGCCCTTTTGTCAAAGATGCGGTGGTTAAGTGTGTTTGTAGCTGTGGCTGTATCTTCTAATCTATTCCATTGATCTTCAGGTCTGTTTTGATTCCAGTACCATGCTGATTTTATCACAGAAGCTTTGTAGTATAGTTTCAAGTCAGGGATTGTGATGCCTCCTGCCTTCCCTTTGTTGCCCAGAATTGCCTTTGCTATTCTAGGTCTTTTCTGGTTCCAGATGAATTTCAGGAATGCTTTCTCTAGCTCTGTGAGGTAGGCAAGTGGTATTTTGATTGGGATTGCATTGAATGTGTATAATAATTTTGGGAGAATGGCATTTTCATGGTGTTTGTTCTTCCTAACCATGAACAGGGAATATCTTTCCATTTTCTGAAATCTTCTTCGGTTTCCTTCTTCAAAGTAATGTAATTTTCACGGTATAGATCTTTTACATCCTTTGTTAGATTGATTCCTAAGTATTTCATTATTTGGATATTATACTGAAGGGTGTGGATTCCCTTGTTTCTCTCTCAGTGACTTTTTTGTTTGTGTACAGGAATGCTATTGATTTTTGAGTGTTCACTTTGTATCCAGCTACATTACTGAATTTGGTTATTACTTCAAGAAGTCTTCTAATGAATTTTGGGAGGTCGTCTATGTAGAGTATTTTATTATCTGCAAATAATGATGATTTCACTTCTTCCTTTCCTATCGTTATTCCCTTTATTTTTTTCTCTTCTCTAATTGCTCTAGCTAATATTTCCAGAACTATTTTGAATAGGAGTGGTGATAATGGACATCCTTGTCTTGTTCCTGATTTTAGGTTGAAAGTTTTCAGTTTTTCTCCATTTAGTAAGATGTTGACTGTTGGTTTATGATATATGGCTTTTATCAGGTTGAGGTAGAGACCATCTATTCCGATTTTCTGTAGGGTTTTTAACATGAATGGGTGTTGGATTTTGTCAAAAGCTTTTTCTGCATCTATTGAGATGATCCTGTGATTCTTGTCCTTGGCCCTGTTTATATGCTGTATTGTACTTATTGATTTGGGTATGTTGAACCATCCCTGCATTCCTGGGATGAATCCCACTTGATCATGGTGTATAATCTTTCTGATAACTTGCTGTATTCTATTTGCCAGTATTTTATTGAGGATTTTTGCATCTATGTTCATTAGGGAATCGGCCTGTAATTTTCTTTTTTGGTTGGGTCTTTCTCTGGTTTTGGTATTAGGGTAATACTTGTTTCCAGGAATGAGTTAGGGAGACTTGCTTCCCTTTTGATTTCATTGAAGAGTTTGAGGAGTGTTGGCATTAAGTCTTCCCTAAACTTCTTGTAGAATTCAGCAGTGAATCCATCAGGGCCTGGGCTTTTCTTTGTTGGTAGGGTCCTAATGACATTTTCAATTTCATTAGCTGAAATTGGGTTATGCCACAGGTTTACATCTTCTTGATTCAGCTTTGGTAATTCATGGGTTTCTAGGAATCTGTCCATTTCTTCTGTGTTATGAAATCTATGTGAGCAAAGGTTTTCGAAGTAGGTGTTGATGATCTTCTGTATTTCCACAGGGTCTGTAGTGATTTTACCCTTTTCATTTCTTATTGCATGAATCTGAGTTTTTTCTTCCCTCTTTTTAATAAGATTGGCTAGGGGTTTTTCAATTTTATTCAGTCTTTCAAAGAACCAACTCTTCGACTGATTATTTCTTTGTATTGCTTTCTTAGTTTCAATTGCATTAATTTCTGCTTTAATCTTAATAATTTCCTCCCTTCTTTGGGCTTTGGACTTGAGTTGCTCTTCTTTTCTAGAAGTTTGAGGTATAGCACTAGGTTGTTTATTTGTGTTCTTTCCATTTTTCTGATGTGGAATTTTAGTGATATACATTTCCTTCTCAGTACTGCTTTCATTGTGTCCCACAGGTTCTGGTAATTTGTATTTGCATTTCCATTCAATTGTAGATACTGTTTAATTTCTTCTTTAACTTCTTCTGTGACTCATTGGTTATTTAGGAGAGCATTATTTTATTTCCATGTGTTTATGCGGTTATTGTAGGTTTTTTTGTCATTCATTTCTAATTTTACTGTGCTATGGTCAGATAATATGCATGGAATTATTTCAGTTACTTTGCATTTACTTAAGCATGCTTTGTGGACCAGTATATGATCTATTTTAGAAAATGACCCATGTGCAGCTGAGAAGAATCTGTATTCTGATGTTGATGGGTGGAATACTTGGTACACAACTACTAGGCCCATTTGTTCAGAAGTTTGATTCAATTCTTTTATTTCGTTGCTGATTTTTTGTTTGGTTGATCTGTCTCTCTGTGACAGTGGGGTGTTAAGGTTCCCTGTTGTAACTGTATTACTCTTTATTTGGTTTTTAATGTCAATTAAGAATTGTCTTACATAGTTGGGTGCTCCCATATTCGGTGCATATATATTTATGATTGTAATCTCTTCTTCTTGAAGTTTTCCCCTAATAAGTATGTAGTGACCTTCTTTATCTCTTTTGATCTTTTTCAGTTTGAAGTTCATATTGTCTGCACACATAATAGCTACCCCTGCTTTTTTCTGTGTTCCTGCTCCATGGAGTATTGTTTTCCAGCCTTTGATTTTTAATCTGTGAATTTCCTTTTGAGTGAAATGTGTTTCTTGTACACAGCATATTGTTGGGTTTTGTTTCTTAACCCACTCTGCTAGTCTGTTTCTTTTTATTGCTTAGTTGAGGCCATTTACATCGATTGATAGAACTGTACTGGCTCATCCCTGTGATGATATCTTTCTGTTGTTGGTTTTCTACATTTTCTGTTTAGTGGTTTCCTTTTGTTGTTGTTCTTAAGATTGTAGCTATCTTTGTCTCTTTCTATAGTGTCTTTCAGAACTCTTTGTAATGTTGGTTTGGTGGCCATACATTTTTTCAGTTGTTCTTTGTCTTGAAAGTATCTTATTTCTCCATCAATTTTTAAGGATAGTTTTGCAGGGTACATCAATCTGGGTTGAAAGTTGTTTTCTTTCAGGATTTGAAATACTTCACTCCAAGCTCTTCTTAACTTAAAGGTTTGTATTGAGAAGTCTGCCTTGATTCTGATAGGCTTTCCTTCATAGGTGATCTGTTTCTTTTCTCTGACAGCTTTTAGTATTTTGTTCTTGTGCTGTATTTCTGATACCCTTATTATTATATGTCTAGCTGAAGATTGATTTTGCTTATGGTTAATTGGGGTTCTGTATGCCTCAGTTACCTGTATTTCAGATTCTCTTCCCATGTTTGGACAGTTTTCTGCTAATATTTCTGTGAATAGTCTTCGCAGGTCATTAGTATTGACCCCTGCTTTTTCATTGATGCCTATTAATCTTATGTTTTTTCTCTTGGCATCGTCTTGCAGTTGTTGAATTGCTGTTTCTTGGTTCCTTACTATTTTTAAGAGATCTTTTCTTTCGTGGCCATGATCTCCCATGCTGTCTTCAAGATCTGAGATTCTATCTTCAGCTTCATTCAAGCAGTTTTTCAAACTTTCCATGGAATTTTTCATTTGCTGCATTTCCCTTTGCATCTGTTTCATGTATTCTGTTTGTGTCATATTGTTCATTCAAATTTTCCATAATTTTCTTAAATTCTTCCATTTTGTTATCTTGCTCTTCTTTAGATACACACATTTCTTTAATAATGATTCTCATTTCATTTTTTAGCTGAGAGATTATTTCCGATTTGAGTTTCTCTATAGCTTCATTGAGCTGTTTCTTTACTGCATTTGCTATAATTTCAGAAACTTCAGTTGTCTGACTTCTAGTGTCTTCCATTTCAGTGTCTCCTGGGTTTGTTGTTGATGGGCTGGGGGATTGAGACTGCCTCTTGATGTTTTGTTTTGTCAGTTTCTTCTGGGACCTGTGTGGTTCTGTGTCCTGTGAGGCTGACCAGGCCTTCCTCTGGTGGCTTGTGCTGAGTCACAGGACCATGTAGAGCTGGATCCTCTGCACAGCTAGTGAGGGCGCACTCCTGGAGTGTGCTGCTGAAGCCTCTGCCTTACTAGATGAGGGCTGACACCTCCTGGTCCCAGGCAGCTAGGCGGAGCATACCACAGAGTGTGGCAACACCGGAACACTGTGTCTGGCTTGAAGGAGTTCAGAGCCTCTGGAGTGCCTGGCAAGCCTGGGTGAATCCCAGGCCTACAGTGCCCGGGCCTTGCTCATGTCTGGGTGGGCCTGCAACCTCTGGGACCCGCTGCACCAGCCACTCCACTAAACAATGAAGCTTGTGCCCTGTGCTCTGATGGGCAGAGCCCAAGCTCTCCAAGGCCTTGAAGCTATCCTGGCCAGTCCCTGATGAGCAGCTCTGGGGTCCTAGGCTAGGCTGGGCTCAGTACCTCTGTGTCCTGTGAGGCTGGCTGGGCGTTCCCCTGGTGGGTTGCACTGAGTCGCAGGACCAGGTAGAGCTGGATCCTGTGCTCAGCTAGTGAAGGTGCACTCCTGGAGTGTGCTGGTGGAGCCTCTGCCTTACTGGGTGGGGGCCTAGACCTCCGGGACCCAGATTGTACCGTGGAGTGTGGCACCACCCAGACCGTAAGTCTGGCTGCAAGGAGTTCTGAGCCTCTGGAGTGCCAGGCAAGCCTGGGCAAGTCCAAGGCCTACAGTGCCGGGACCTTGCTCCTGACTGGGTGGGCCCACAACCTCTAAGACCTGCCGCACTGGTTGCTCCACTGAACAATGGAGCTCGTGCTCTGTGCTCTGATGGGCAGAACCCAAGCTTTCCAAGGCCCTGCAGCTATGCTGGCCAGTCCCTGATGAGCATCTCTGGGGTCCTGGGCTGCACAGGGCTCAGTACCTCTGTGTCCTGCGAGGCTGGCCGGGCATTCCCCTGGTGGGTTGTGCTGAGTCATGGGACCAGGTAGAGCTGGATCCTGTGCTCAGGTAGTGAGGGCACACTCCTGGAGTGTGATGGTGGAGCCTCAGCCTTACTGGGTGGGGGCCAAGACCTCCCAGACCCAGGCAACTAGGCTGAGCATACCCCAGAGTGTCTCATGAGAATATTTTCATAAGACCAGAACATTTTCATTTTGATGAGGTACTTTTTATCTTTTTGTTTGTTTGTGGTCCATACCTTTCATGTCCTAAGAACTGTATGTCTAACCCAACTCCACAAAAATTTTCTCCATGTGTTCCTCTTGAAGTGTTATAATTTTAGCATTTACATTTAAGTTTATGACTCATTTCAAGTTAATTTTTGTTTGTACTATTATTTGTGATGAATATATATATATATATATATATATATATGCATGTATATTCCAACAATAATGTATACACACTTCAGGAAAAGAAAAAGTTATATAAATATTTTAATGCTAAATTTATGGAGATATCATGAGATTAATACAAGTTACCTTTGGCTTCTACAAATACAAGAGGTGCTCAGAGTGGTGGCCATTGTCTTCCAGACATTTATTAGTATTGCAAATAGCTGCTTGGGTAACCTTGGTCACTGAAATTGTTGCACATGCATTTTCAGTTTCTTCTCTAAGAGCTAGAAGTGTAGTGGGTTTTCTGAATACACAGCATCCTCTAGGGTTCCCCACATAAGGTTCACACCATCTGTTGAAAAAATATCATACTATTTTCTTTTCCTGAAGCATATATACATTTTTGGAAGTCTCTGTGTATATATGGATATACAGTGTAGTACATATGGGTATACAGTTATTCCAACTTCACTTGCTGAACCTTATAATTTCCTCATTGAATTGAATTACCTTGGCACATTTGTTCAGGATATCTGTATTTTCTATATGTATATATCTTAGTTCCTGAAGACTTTGTTTATATGTCACCTTCACCACTACCAGCATATGGTTTACTCTGTTCACTATTCTAATTCTGCATTTTATACTTATTTCTGTCATTGAATGTAACATAATGCATTGCAATGATTTATTTAGCTAGTTGTCTTTCAAATAGCCCATTAGCTCCTTAAAGGCAAGGACTATTCTTTTTATCTATGTTCTCATGTGCTAACATCAGGAATAAATTAGACACTGTGTAAGTATTTATTAAAATAAACTGAACATGTAAATTGCATTAAATAGTAATTACATTTTTCTATATGACTCTTGAAGGTATTATTTGTACAAAGTAAAACAAATGTAATCACTGTTACTTCTTTAACAATGATACATAGCACTAACTTCAATTTTCTTACTACCATGGACTGTTCAATTTTGACTAGTTGATTAAACATTTTAAAATCTGTTCTTTGATCTGATGACAAAAATAGGTAATTTCTGTCACCGTGCTAAATACTAACATATATTACCTCATTTAATCTTTACAACAATACTATGAGGTCATTACTGTTATTATCCTTATTTTACAGGTGAAAAAATAGAGATAAGAGGTTAAATAACTTATTTAAATCACACACGATTGGTGGCAGAGAGAATATAGGTGGCCCTTAATTTAAACACCACACTATAGCTCCATTCATGAACATTAAATTGTAAGCAAATTGACTTTCACCTGGACTAAATGTTGTCAGTACCAGGAATTTTGTACAACATTTTTAATAAAAAGTGAGATGCTAAATATATTATTACTAAGTATATATACAGTTATGTCCTCAGGTGAAGTTCCTTGTGTCATTATTTTTCCACCACATAATACCAAGTGTCCTTTATATCTTGCCAAATGTATTACAGAAGGTAACATTATATGATATTTAGCTTGACATTTCCCCTTTAAAAGGACATTCCTTTGGGCATGAAAACTATTTATCCTTATGGGACCTTGCTTGAAATACAAATGTCATAGGGTCAAAGCCCTCTTTACAACTCATATCTCATTTATATATTTATACTTGACATTATTAAAATAAACTTAAACAGGATATACATCTGGGCAGAAAGTGGAGTGTCTTGGAAAGAATAAGTCTTACAAGCAAATAAAGCCCAAAGTTACTCATAGTTTCCATATCAGATTTTCCTAACTCTAAGGCAAACCCACATTCTACCTTTTTCAGGGTCCAGTTTTACTGATAGTTAAGTTTCAAGCCAATTTTCTGCAATCACAGGAATAGTGTAAGGGTAAGGCCTTTCCCAAAACTGAGGCTTTCTTGTGTTATCTCCTTCTCAATGTGCCATTAATCATCTTTGAGAGTTTCTCTGCATATTTCCCTTTATCTCACCAGTCTCTAAGACTTGTATATTTAATGACACCTTTATTCTAATTATGGTGGCATTAAGAGTGATAGTCAAAGCTAACTTTAAAACAGCATTTGTCATCTTTTAGCTGACTCGGATTGAATTATCTTCTTTCACCTTCAAAACAAACCTATGATGTAAATTCATCATTCCATTTTGTGAATGAGAAATTTGAGGCTTAAGAGATCAATGCCAAACTTCTTATGGCTCATAAGTAGTAAAGAACAGACTTGAACCTAACTTTGGTTGACAGAGAAATGTACGCACACTCTTTATCACTACTTTATACTGCCTCACAGAAATCCGAAATGCCTCAGAAATGGATCTGGTACCAGTTTTTAAGCCAAGCACAAGACGGTGTTAATAATAATAGTGACTTCTTCATCCTATGTTGTTGGTCATGGAGCACTGTCATATCTATGTGTGTTGATGTGTTTTTACTGATGAGGTTACGTTTCCAGATTAGCAGGGGTTTTAGGAAGACTTTGGAAGGAATTTAGAAAGTATCACTTTCAAGAGGAAGAAGGGCAATCTGATAAGACGACCTCAGGATGAATAACAAATTCAGTTTCTTTGAAATTACTTTAATGGGTTGTTTTCCTACATTGATTTGAAACATATACCCAAATATTTAAATAAATATTAAGAGAGGAAACGAGATAATTAAATTCATTTTAACTTTTTTGATTCAGTGTGTATCAGCATATCCAGAAAAATTTCTCCAGGACAGATTCTCATGTTTCTTGAATATTTTTGTGATTCCACATGCAGTTGAAGTGAATGGTCTTTGTGACACTATTTTAAGATTCAAAAATAAAGTACAAAGCAAAAACAGCTGCTAAGAATTCAGAAATTCTGTGTTCTGGCCCTGACCCTTCATTACCTACCTAGAGCAAGAATATTTCTGAGCTTTCACTCTTCATCTGTGTCAAAGATGATTAGGTATTAGCTAAAGGCCCTTCTACCTCTAACATTCTTTGAACTTGACTCTATTTCTAATATTTTCTAAATCTATCCGATCTGTATCTATAGTGAGTGTCTTATATTAGTACCGAAGAATACCATAGAACAGTGGTTCTTAAACACTTTGGCATTAGGTCTCTCAAAATTACAAAAAACTTTGAAGAGCATTTGTTCATGCCAGTTCAATCCATCAAAGTTCACCATGTTAGAATTTAAAGTGGTAATATTTTTCAACATAGCATATATGAACTCTTACCATTAGTCATTAGAATAATGACATCATAAGGGGGTCACAGAGCCTCTGGAAAGCTCCACTATACACATGTGAAAAGATGATAGTGAAAAATACAATATTTTTGTATAATAAAAGTAGCTTTGACTTCAGAGACCCTCTGAGACCCCTGAAAGGGTCTTGGGGACCCTAAAGGGTTCTCATATGACATATTAAGGACTGCTGCTGAGCTGGGAATGTAGTTCAGTGACACAGTGCTTGCCTAGCATGTTCAAGGACCTGGGTTCAATCCCTACCATTGAAGGAATTAGTTAATGAATTGATTGATTTTAAAAACAACTATTGCTTCAGAACTTACATATTTAATTTCTTTACAAGTGAAATGAGATTAATACTTTGATAGTCTAGTTTACTGTTATCTGTGTTCTTGCCTTACCTGGCATCTTCCTCAATTTTGGATTAATCTATTAATAGGACAGTTCTTGTGCAAACACTATTGCATAATGGTACTATTCATCTGTTCTCCTCTTGGCAGGAAGCTCTAGATGCTGATTATTGGTTGAAATGCATTTTGTTAATACCCACAGGAGTTCCTTTGAAAGGCTGATGAGGGAATAATAACTGAAGGAACAATTCAGAAAAGCTAAAGATAGATTTTGAAAAATCTAGCTGCAGTCAATTAAAGTAATGTAGAATATTGCTGCTGCCATGGGAACACTGGCCAGCTCTGGATTAAAACATTGCTAGTGTTATATAGACTGAAATATACCGATGTAGATAATCCATAAGTGAACATAAATGGGAAAACCACATGCATGTATGGTACCCATTAGTTCAGGAATCCCTAGAAACAAACTCCAGGACAAGGACTTGAGTTCAAATGAGAGATGGTCTTAGGGAACATCAATACTGAGCTAGGGAAGAAAACCAATATAAATTACACCGATGAGCAGGGTTCTTCTATGGGTACATGAGGCTCAGTTCCATTGAGACAGTCTAAGAGTCTGTAGAGAAGCAGTCTCAGAATTGCCTCAACTGAAAATGAGGTTGCTGAGGTATTTACCCTCAAATTTTGACCTGTGATTGGTTTAGCTGATTTTGTAGACTTTGAATCATTGGAATTTTTTTGCATGTCCCTAAACCACGTATCCATAAACAGAAAAATTTCCAGGCAAAAGACTGTCTCGCATGCTTATAATAAGAACACATTGGACTATGGGGGATAATAACATGACCGAAAAAATGATAGCACTGACAGCACTGGAGAAGATACTTTCACCAGGGATATTCAACTTCAAATTGCTCTTTTCCAACAAAATGTCATCATGCTTCTCTGTCACCCATCGAAGTAGAGAGAGTGAGGCCTTTGCAGATGACTTTGAAAGACTGAAACTTACTAGATTTAACACTAAAAAATGTACATACTAGAATGTTAAAAATAAAGTAGTTAGAACAATAAAATTTTAGATGCAGAGAACCCTCCACTTTACACTTGAACTCTAAGTAATTATAGAAAGAATGAGAATTCTCTAAAACTGCTATAAAATTATTTACAAGGACCTGGGTGTATAGCTCAGTGATAGAGTCCTTGGTTTCATGTGTGAGGCCTGTGATTCCATCACCAGAAGAAAATATATTTCCATCAATAACCAGGGTCCAGAGTTTGATTTCAAGAAGAAAGAAATAAAAAACATTATGCAAGTGTGTTTGCACAAGGACTGTACTATTAAAAGATTAATCCACAATTGAATAGTGTTCCAAGAAATGCTTAACAATCAACTACAGAAAAAAAGTCCTCATTTGTAGGCTTTGCTAATTAATGTGGTGCACATAACTCCCACCCTGACTGATTTCAACTACTGACATGTCGCTGAATGCTAGGTTGAGAAAAGATATGCCTGGTACTCTCATGAATCCACACAAACTGGCTTTAGCGTACCACGGCTTATAGGGATAAACTGGTACAAAATGCAGAGCTGGAGCAACTAATATTTGACTGACACAATTTTGTAATACTAGAGCACAAGTATAACCTAATCACAGTCCCTCGTGTTTGAGATGAGGATCTTGAAGTCTAAGGGGAAGGAAAGGATCTGTCCAGTATCACGGAGTTAGTTAAGAAAACCAAAAACATCAGGTCTTTGTAGTTCTTTTCTATTGATTGTAGATTACAAGGAGCAGGACTGAGTCATAAGGGGTCACAACAAGGATCTTATTTTTCAGATTCCATGGTAGCAGTAAAATGTGTACGATCAACTAGTAAATAGGGTTGTTAGGAAAAATGTGGCCAGTGCCTTATTAGGTTGTTTTTCTGCTCTTCCATCTTTAACAAATATTCATAGATTACATCTAATATACTCGAAATCATGTTTGGTCCTGGGGATTCAACAGTGAAGAGACAGTGCCTGTCCTCATCCAGTTTACATACTACTGAGACTAAAAAATGCCTAATTAACTGCAAGTATACTCTTAAGAGATGTCTTGCTCAGATCAGTGGTTTGATCATTCCATCTCCTTAAGATAGTATTTCATAATTTTAACAAAAAGATATCTACAAAATGTGTTGTTTACTACCTCTGCTTTTAACGTACTTTGTGTCTTTGACTTATTTGTGCCAGTTCAGAGAGGAAAGAGGAAAAGGAAGTACAAAAGGCTCTAAATAAATGTGGTTTAGGTGAAGCGAGACTGACCACAGTCTCTTACGTCTGTTCATTTTGTTTTACTTTCTTATGTATATAGCTCTACATAGAGGACAAAGGAGTCCTGATTTACATCTAATCTTTCTAGATGTTAAAGTGGTTGCCAATGTATGACAGAAGTTGAATTAGTAAACTAACATGTTGAATATATTTTGTGCTACAATTCATTAGAAAGAATGTTCTTAAAACCACTTAGGAAGTAAAATTGTTGAAGTCCCCTCTAAATATTACATATGCATATATCTGTACCCTGGCTTAAAGTGTCTGAGTATATCCATTGTGCCATAATGACTTTTTGTAGTTTATCATCTATGTAGGGAATTAGTTGTAACAAGGACAAACAATCGAATTCCTCTACTAAGACAATTCAGCTTTATGACTTGTCAGTTTGACTATATTTGATGTATAACTCTTTTATATGATTGGAATAATTGAATTTTTTATTCAGATAATCAGAATCCCAAAGTTACAAGCTCTTTACTTTTTCTTCACTTATTTATTAACAATCATGGGTGTTATGCAGCAGGTGCTATTATAAATGCTTCACAAACACTAATTCATGACATCCCAAGGAGATAGATATTTTCACTATCTGTACTTTACAAGTGAAGAAATTTGGACACCAAAGGGTTGATTAGGAGCAAGGTTGCACAGCTAATAAGCTAATTGATGTGATCCAACCAGAGACAAAATGGCTTAGAAGCCAGGATTTAAAGCCCTAGATTGTAGTCTCTTACCTACAATGGCTTAGCTTAGGTTCAGATAACTCTGATTTATTGAATGATATGAATGAGTGGTTAACATTTCTAGACAAAATACTTACAGCCCTTGTAATATTTCCTGATAGTGCAATTTGACACCTATGTGCAACGATACAACTGAAAGTTTCACATAAACTACTACTATGTTCTATAACATACAAATTTTTTCTAACATTATTGCGATATAATTGGCATAAACAACTGCTTAAAATTAATGCATCCAATATGATTAGCTTGAAAATATATATACACTCATGTTAATATCTGTACTATCCAGGTAATACACACACATATGCCACCTCCAAAAGCTTGCTATGTCCCTTTAGTTTTGTTTTGTTTTGTCTTATTGTTTTTTGTAGTAAGGACATTTCTTATAAGATCTACTCTCTGTGTATGTATGTATGTATATATGTATGTATGTATGTATGTATGTATCTATCTATCTATCTATATCAGTACTGTTTGCTTTACTATGATGAAATAGTCAACTCTGGGTTCTTATAGAGAAAAGAGGTTTATTTAGTTCACAGTTTTGAAGGGTGGAAGTCCAAATAGTGTAATTCTGACTCTGGCAAGGGCCCACTTGGCTGCATAATGTCAGCAGAAGTGCATGGGAGAGGGAGAAATCATATCACCAATTAGTCAGTGAGGAGAGAAGCCAGGCTATTCTTTTTGTAACAATTCACTTACAAGAACTAACTCAGGGGCCTGTAAGAACTACTTTAATGCCTTACAAGGGCAGCACCTCCAGTGACCCAAGAAACTTCCATGAAGCCTCACCCACATACTACCACACTGAGAACAAACCTCCTACACATGAACCCTTGGACAATAAACTCAAAATACAACCAAACCAAAGCAGTATTTTATTCCTAACTACATATGGCATGCAGATGTTTAAACTTCCCATAGACCTAAGGAAGAGCCACTATAGGTACCCCATAATTTGCTTCTGGATTGACTGATGTGTCATTAATTTCCGTATCAGAACTGGTACACTTAAGGGCTATCTAATTTTAAGTCCTAAAACATGAACAAAAGAACCTTGTATGTCATCATTTGATATCTTTAAATAGGAATCACAGTGTGAGCTCTATTAACATTCTCATGTTGTGCATACATACTAGAGAACAGAAACCATCTTCAAAAATTTTTGTATTTAACTTTTGAATGGAGCTATCATGACTTCTAGCAGAGGAAAAGCACTTGCTATCAATGCCATCCATTGAATTAGTTGTTTGTCATTACTATTTCTTGAAAAAACATATAAACCAAGTGCAAATCTGTACTTTGCAATTCTGTGCCTTGATGGGTTCAGATGATATCATTGTAGCTTTACAGAACATTTCTAGGTTTTAGAACATTGTAAGTATATATGCTCTTGATTTCTTTCTGACTTTCTCTACAACTTTAACTTCATCACTGTTGGCTTTCTTATCGCTAACTGAAATTCCAGGAATTGCCACAATAAACAGGGAAGGCATGATGAAGCATGGCAGAGTAAATACCTCTGAATGAGCTTCAGCTAGATAAAATGCAGCTTTTTAAGTGCTATCATAAAAGATAGTATGACTCATAGTACACATCTTATTTTCACAGGTGACTAATGCTTCACAGATGTATGACTGTTTGGCAATGACAAAGAATTTCTTTTCCCTATTTCCTGGTTTTAATTCATTCCTTCTCTCTCCTTACCATTGTTGACCTTGATAAAATTCCCCTTGACTGTATAACTGTTTTTCAGTACCCTAATTACTAAAATGATCTCCTGGCTAGCTTTTACTTTTTCTGTGGTTATTATTGAACTGTCTACTAGAAAACATGAACTTTTTCAGTTGAAAAACCATTTTCTAAATCTTTTAAAGGACATCAAACCCACTCAACCAACATCTCCTGAGTCATTTAATTGAGGAAACACTGAGAGCATTGATCTTGACATTAGGTCAAAGATGAATACTTTATTGACCCAACCTAAAGGGCTTTTGATATTTTGAGGTATGTGAAATTACTTAGAATTGGTAACTGGGAATTCTGTTTATTAATTGTATAAACTGAAGTGTGGGAGAACTAATATTTATTAAACATTTGATATAAACACAATGTTTTGCATGTTTTATCTATTTAATTTTACAGTTTGTGAAGAAAGGAATAATGTATAAATTTGATGGATGAAGACACTTAGAATCAGAAAGGTTTATTAATTTCTTAAAAATTATGGAATTGGCAGAACTGGAGAAGAGCAGAGATGTGAGCGATCCCAATATTTAGGCTCTTTGAATGGTGCAGCACTATATATTCTGTCTCACTGGTATCCATTATTCCATTTGAACTTTTATGCTAAAAAAGAAAGGCCTAAGAGTGGGGGACAACAAACAAAGAAAAGGCCATACAAGTGGATTGGAGTAGCAGCTGTGGCTAAAAGGTTATGTAACGTTAGATGAAACAGATGCTACCTTTTTAAAAGTTTTTATTTCTTATTTGAACAGTTTGCAATGCGCAATGATTACATTCCTTGTGGGGGGTTAATACATTTACACAATGCATCTCGATTCTTTTTTTTCATCCCCTTCCCCTTTATCCTCCCTTCCTCCCTCCATTACTTGATCCCCTTGTCATTTGTAAAATATTTATATCCCTACTTCCGACTATCTTTTCAGTAATTTCTTAATTTTTTGAATTCCTCATGTAAGAGAAGCCATGTGATATTGAAGCTCATGTGACTGATTTATTTCTCTTAACATTATAACCTCAAGGTGCATCCACTTTCTGACAAATGACTCAAGTTTATCTTTCTTTATGGCAGAGCAGTACTTCGCTGTGTATAAATACAATATTTTCTTCATCCATTCATCTGTTGATGGACATATAGGCCACTTCCAACAAGTTGTTATGAATTGTGGTGCTGTAAACAAGGTCATGCATGTATCATTGTAATATGATGTCTTTCTTTCAGGAAGATAGCTGGAAAGGGAACAGCTGAGTCAAATGGAACTTCTAGGTTTAGTTTTTTGAGGAATCTCAATACTGCTTTCCATAGTTTTTGTACTAGTTTACATTTCCACCAGCAATGGTTAGGCAGAACCAATATAGTCAAAATGGCTATACATCCAAAACCGAAATATGGATTTAACAAATCCACAATCAAAATACCAGCAACATTTCCCACAGAACAAGAGAAAACAATCCTAAAATTCATATGATACCAGACTAGACCAAAAATAACAACAACATTTCTGGGTAACAATAGCAAAGCAGGAACCATCACAATCCCAGACTTGAAGTTATATTATAAGGCTCCAGTGATTAAAAGCAGCTTGGCACTGGCACAAAAAGAGACATTTGGATCACTGGAACAGAACATAGGGTGCAGAAGTAACCTTGGACAATTCGGATATTTGATCTTTGACAAACAGGTCAATAACGTGCATTGGAAGAAAGCCTCTTAAATAAATGGTGCTGGGAAAATTTACTGTCTACATGCTGAAGAATGAATCTACATTCCTGTATTTTACCATGTACTCAACTAAAATCAAACTAAACTCTAAATGTTAAAACATAAACATTTAATGTGTTGTAAGGTAAAGTAGGCAAAACTCTTTCAAACATAGGTGTAGGCAAGGATTTTGTGAACAGAATCCCAGTGACACAAGAAATAGCACCAAAAATCAACAAGAGGGATCATACCAAATTAAAAACTTCTGCACAGAAAAGGAAACAACCAGCAGAATGAAATGACAGCTTACATAATGGGAAAAAGGTTTTGCTAGCCATTTCTCAGAGGACTGATATCTCCAATATATAAAGAACTACAAAAATTAGACCCCCAAAATGAAAGACCCAATCAAATAATGGGTAAGTGAAATGAATAGATACTTCTCAGAAGAAGAAATAAAAAGTAGCCAGTAAATACATGAAAAAGTGTTCAGTATCACTGGCCATTATAGAAATGCAAGTTTAAACAAATGCCATCTTATACCAGGATTATCACATAACAGGTTACAAACTACTGTGAGCTAGGACATGTTTTAGTAACTAGAAGCTGAAAGATGAAGAATACCTGAGCTGTTTTAATAATCTAGGAAGGAAATGATGAAGATATTATTTAGAACACAGAAATCAGAATAGTACTAAACAATGGAACTTTTTGCATTGGTGCTTGTTGCCATGAACTGAATGTTTGTGTTTTTCCAGAATTCATATGCAGGGCCCTCAAGTTCTAGATCTGTCTTGCCTAACGTAATAGCCACTGGAGTCATATTTCTATTGAGTTTTTTAAGACTAAGAAACTGAATTTTAAGTTGTATTGAATTGCATAGCTATTGACTACTGAATTGAATAGTGCAGAGCTAGAAAGAATGGATTTCAAATATAATAAGGAGGAAAATTTGAAAGGATTTTGTCACTGATGGAGGTCAGACAGGAAATTAGATAAAGATGATAGACAAACTAAACATGGCACCCAAGTTTTTGTATTGGAATGAATTATTTAACATCCTTATTGCCACTAAAGCATAAACTTAATGAAGGTGGTACCTGTTTGTCTTAGTCAATGTTTTATTCCCAGCATCTTACATACTCCCTGGCATATAGCATACGGCCTGGGAGGGAGGAAAAGCAATCTGATAAAGCTTTAACCACATTCAGTATGATAAAGCATTAGTATGAAAAGAAAATCCAGAAGAAAGTCAATAATATCTGATGTTATTGACAACTTGTTATGATTAGACTTCACTTATCTATTCTTATCTGCATCACATCATTTAATCTGCGCAACAGTCCTCTGAGTAAGGTATTGTTTCCATTTTGCAGATGCAAAACCTGAAAACTAGGAAAGTAAACAAAGTGACTTCACTAAGTAGCAGATTTGAGTTGGGTTTGGGCCAAGTTCTGGGAGAAACAATTCTAACTCTAAGAGAGATGCCTGGATTTCAGGTGTAGGTTTTGGAGTCACTAGTAAAAACATCTGAATGGAAGTGTTTGCTCAAGAAGAGAAGCCAAAAAATGAAAATAGAGGTCTGTCTAGGTCTGTAGGGAGAAAATTCTTTTTTTTTTTTTTTTTTTTGCGGCACTGGGGGATTGAACTCACAACCTCACGCCTGCTAGGGCAGGCGCTTAAGCCACTGAGCCAAACTTCCAGCCCTGGTTTTTTTTGGAGGCAGGGTCGCACTGTGTAGCTCAGGCCGGCCTTGCGCTCGCGTTGTAGCCCAGGCCGGCCTCGTACTCACAACGCTCCTCCTACCTCAGACTCCCGAGTGCTGGGATTAAAGGCATGTGCCACCACGCCCGGCTCAGGGAGAAAATTCTTAAGAGGAAATGAGAAGGTACTAAAGAAGGTGGTAGAAACAAGGCCAGAAGAGAGTCATATCCCACAACCCAAGGGAGAAGTGTTAAAGAAGGGAAAGGAATAGCCTATTAGCCTATATCTTGCAGGCTGAAGAAAAAGTGTCAAGGATAAGGACTTAATGTGATGTATGTGTCTCACGGACTTAGCAACTAGAAGGTCATGATCTATGGGAAAGTACTTTCCTGAACTGTTGTGAACAGAATCAGATTAGAAGGCACAGGGCCGGGAGTTTGGCTCAGTGGCTTAAGTGCCTGCCCTGGCAGGTGTGAGGTTGTGAGTTCAATCCCTGGTTCCGCAAAAAAAAAAAAAAAAAAAAAAAAAAAAAAAAAAAAAAAAAAAAAAAAAAAAAAAAAAAAAAAAAAAAAAAAAAAAAAAAAAAAAAAAAAAAAAAAAAAAAAAAAAAAGACACCAAAAACTGTTCAGAAGAAAATAGAATGACAGGATGTGCAGACCTTTGTTCATAATGATAAAAGCAATAGGGAAGTACGCAGAGATGCAGTTTAGAGCCATGAGTTACTTGTGTGAGATGTGATAGATACAGAAATGGAGAAGAAATATTTAGGAACTTTAAAGCAATTTCACAGGGCCCTCTGAAAACTATTTAATCTAAATATTTAAAAAATTATGGTTTGTGTTTTGTATGTTGTTCTTCAACTATCGTTGACTTTTCTAATGATTCACTTTTATTATGTTTTACAAAATACTTTTCCTTAATGGACTATATGTTTTCAAGGGTCCTTGTTCTGCCCTAAAGAAGAGAAAACAAAGTGAGGTGCAGACAATTATTTCTGGTGGTGTAGGAATATGATATTAGAAGATTTATATATAAGGAAGGGAGGGAAGGAGGGAGGGAGAGAGGCAGGGGGAATTAAATCTTTCTATTATTTAATTGATAGCATGACTTTGGGGTGTGCACTTGAACTGTATGTCCAATGGTTACTTCATGAGCAAGAATTTTAAGAAAAGAGTAGTTGTTCTATTAAGATGAGTAATTGCAATTTTGTCTTAGACAGGTCTTTAGAATTCAGCATTTATTTTTCTTTTTTTTTTGGTTTTTGAGGCAGAGATTCACTACATAGTCCTAGTGGGCCTTGGACTTGCTATTGCCTTAGTCTCCACAGTACTGAGAATACAGATGTGGACCACAATACCTCGCTTGGATGTAGCCTGTTCCAAAGTGTTGTAATTTGTATGGGCCTTTTAAAATGGATTTATGCATTATTTTGCCAAGGTTTTTGTTTGTTTGCTTGTTTGTTTGCATTGTTTTGCAGTTCTGAACATCAGGCTGAGTTATTATGCGTGCAGATGTTCTATATCCCCTTTCCCATTTTATCTAGGTTTAATTCAACCTCATAAGATGGATATGTAGGTAAAAAGATTCTTCCAAAGATAGTTCAAATTTGAATTCTTCCAAAGACACATAAAAATATAAAAGTGAAAAACAGGAAAGTGTCAGGGGGATATTTTTCAACAGCTAGTACAATCTCATTGTCATATTATGATGTAAATGCAGTGAAGAGGTATTTAGTCTGAATAGACAGCCAAAAAATCATATTATCAAGAAGTTTCTTTGGAGTAAGGATATATAGTCAAAACTATTAAGTCTCTAAGTGTATATTATGTAGTGGGATAATGATTAATGACATTAGTTAAGGTGGCTATTTATAATTGGAATGACATAAAAAAAAACCTCTGAATGTCCAGAAATTGAAGACAAATATTGGTGTTTTTTTCAGAATTTTAAAATTATTATATTTATTTATTTATTAGTACATATTTATAGTACATAATGTTTACATTCCTTTTGTGGAGTTAATACACGTATGTAGCACATTTTAACTCCTTTTCTTCCTCTCCCTCCTCCCTCTTCATCTTTTTAATCATCTTCTCATTTGTAAAATATCTATCTCCCTACTTCCTATTTTCTATATTTTTCAGTACTTTGCACTCTATTTATATTTTGGGTTTCTCATATAAGAGAAACCATATGATATTTAAGCTTGAGTATCTGATTTATTGCACTTAACATTGTGTTCTCGAGGTGCATCTACTTTCCAACAAGTGATTCATTTATCTTTCTTTATGGCAAAGTAGTACTCCATTGTGTGTGAATATATTTTCTTTATCCGCTCATCTGTTGATGTGCATATAAATCACTTCCAAGATTTAGCTATTATGAATTGTGCTACTATAAACATGGGTGTGAATGTAGCACTGTGTGTAATATGATGTCTTTAACTCTTTGGAGGAAGATAACTACAAGAGGAATACCTGTGTCAGGTAGTACCTTAAATAATTTCATTAAATTTAGTGCAACTTATTTAGAAACTTATTTTGGTTTATTTCTTGCAAGTAAAAGTTAAAAAGCCACAAATTATTAGGGAAATGCTCATTCTTCCTGCCATTGTAAAACTGGCTAAGATAGGGTTAAAATGAGTTATATACTCAATAGATACTGTCTTAAGAGACTTAAGAAACATGGTTGCAAGCTAGAAGAAGCATAAGAAAATCAAGAGCAGTGTTAGTATATATATTTTTACCAATGTTGCATCATCAAAAAAGTGACCAAAATTGTTGCAAAGTACTCCCAAACTCTGTCCCTCCACTAAAGAAATAATTAAGCATAAAGTAGCAAAATCAACTTTCTCAGGACTAAAATTCATTTTCAAGCTCACAACATATTCAGAAGAATTTAATGTAGAAAGAACCTACCAAAGTTTGATAAGAGAACTGGTGACTTAACTTATCATTCACTACTCCCACCATCTCAGTGGTGGACATGGCAACAGAAATCCATATACCTGAGGTGCTTTAGTAGCATAAGGTGCAATATAGACATTGCTTTGGTGGAACTGTGTCTGGGATCAAAGACCAAATTGATCACACACTTAAGTGCAAGGACACTATGTTCAGTGAAGTAAGCCAGATAAAACCAGGAAAATACTGCATGACTGACTTATATGTAGAACCTAAAAATATCATATACATAAAAACAGAGTAGCACAGTGGCTATAAATTACATGATTTTATTTTCATGAAATAGCATGAGTAGATAAAAAACACAGATACAGAAAGACAATGGTGCCAGGGCAAGAGGGGGAATGGAAAATAAATGCTTAGGTAAAGGGTTTTCTCTGGTAATAATGAAAAGGTCCTAGACTTAGGTGATAATGATGATTGTATAATATTTTGAATGTACTAAAGGATACAGAATTGTATACTTCAAAATGACAAATTTTATGTTGAGTAATTTTGCAACAATAATTTTTTAAGAACACTGAGAAATAATGAGAAAGCAAGCGTGGTAAAGATTAACATTTGGGGGACTGGGTGGGATATTAAAATGTGTTTTCAACATCATAAAGCTCAGATTCTTACAGGGAAGTGAGACCAGTAGACAGGCAAGAACAATGATTTTTGGGGGTGGAGGGGTACCTGGAATCAAACTCAGGACCTCTCACTTGCCAGGCAGGCACTGCACCACTGAGCTGTATCTCTGGCCCAAGTACAATGATTTAAGTCTTGCCATAAACCAGGAAACAAAGAGAAGGTATCTGTCTGGAGAAGTTAGTGAAGATTTTAGGAGGAAAACATGTTTTATCTACTCTTAGGGGATGGGGAAAACATTTTGTAAACCTCAGGGGAAAAGAAAAGCCTGGGAGTAGGGAAGAGAGGAGGGAAGTCGAAATCAAGACATTGTAGGCAAAAGGAATAGGAAATATAAAGATCAGTGATGGTGGAAGGATATGAATGTCCTGGAAATGGATGAACAGGGGCTGAATAGGTTTATGTGAGGTTAGAAAGGTGGTATAGGGAGAAATGGTGAAGAGGCTTATTAAAAGTACTTTTTACTCTGCAGGGCAACAAGAACTGAACAATAGGTGAATACTGTCCTGTCGCCTTAAAGATACATGAGGAACTCTCACCCAACATTTGGCGGTGGGGGGGGGTCACCGGGAATTGAACTCACAGCCTCAAGCCTGCCAGACAGGTGCTTACGCCACTGAGCCAAACTCCCGGCCCTAGTTTTTCGAGGCAGGGTCGCACTATGTAGCTCAGGCCGGCCTTGCGCTTGTGTTGTAGCCCAAGCAGGCCTCGAACTCACAGCGCTCCTCCTACCTCAGCCTCCCCAGTGCTGGGATTAAAGGCGTGCGCCACCACGCCCAGCTCTCTCACCCAACATTTGATTCACATGTGCAGACCAGTGACACCCCACACACATCAGTAGGGTATAAGAAGATTTGTTACTTTCTTGCAAGAGCAAGATGCCTCCCATGGAGGTCTGAGAATGATTTCAGATTTCTATGACAGTTATTGAGTCAGGCTGGGACGGAGGTTGCCACACGCAGGAAGGAATCTGTGCTTTCAGTGTCCCGCTGGCACTGAAGGAGGGAGCAAGTAGACTGTCTTATTAACTCTAATTCGACCACTTTGGAGAAAGATGAGGGAGTTAAGAGGGAGAAATGAGGCTTAAAAACTATCAGTGATCAAATGAGATAAATGGATTATGACTTTTTTTTTCAGTTCTGGGGATTGAAATCAGGGCCTTTGCACTGAGCTACATCCCCAGCCATTTTATTTTTTGAGACAGGTTTTGCTGCCAAGCCTGGGCTTGAATTTTCAATCCTTCTGCCTCAAACTCCTAGAGTGCTGAGATTATAGCCATGTGCCACCATACCCAGCCAAATTAAGTACTTCTGAAATTTTTCTTCAGACCATTGTATTGGTAATATGAACTAGCCTGCCACAAAAGTATGTTATCATTAATTCAAAGTGCTCTTTTTCCTGAGGACTGAACTTTCTGGCTTCCTCCCTGACCCAGGCGTTAGATAGCAGCAAGCAGGATTGCCTGAAGGTATTTTTTCCTAATCTTTGAAGATTCTTCTTCCATGATATGTTAGTATTTACTCCAAGTTTTTATATTTTTTAATTAAAGTCTTTGTAAATAAAAAGCTAGAATTCTCTAGGACACAGAAACTTCACTGTAAAGTCTTAAAAATGATTTAAATGTATTTTGGTAAAGAAGCTAATTTCATACCAACAGGTCAAGAAAAGGTGAAAGAAATTCTTTGGAGAGTGCTGTTGCATTCTTTAGCTATACTCACTGAAAAATGCTGTTGGTGTTTAGATGTGATTAATTACTTGCTGACTGTTTTTGACATGTTGTTTGTGTTATGGGTAAAGCATTCTAGATTATATTTTATGACTCTGGAGTTAAAGTATAGAGGTTCTTAGATAAGACTTTATCAATTTCCCTTTCTCTCACCTTTGGGCCAAATGTCTGGAGAAACAGGACCTCATTCTGCAAGTTAAGTTTTCATGAAATGCTATTTTCAAATGAAGTGCAGGCTACTATTAAAAGTCTTTCTACTTTGCTTGCCACTCTGAACTGTGGGACTACTTTTTCTCTACACTGCAATGAATGATTGGGTACATTTTAATGCCTAAGGTATTAAGCTTCATTTGAACTTTGTAAGTCAAATTCTTCCCATATGACTTATTTATGAGAATCACTTCTAGAAATTGCATGACAAGTATTTTCAGATCACCAAGTTATATATCATAGAAGTACTTTAAAGCATTAAATCCCTAGAGTAACTTCAGTTGCAATAGAGGAAATATTCTGAATTCCCTATGGAGTACTAACAGCACTGGTTTTTAGTGATTCCACAATTAATTAGTGTGCATCAGTTATCTATTGACACAATAATGATGTTTAGTAAACTACCAAATCTTAATAAATTTTAAAAAATCAGATTTCCACTTCCAGTTTAGCATGGTGAGATGCTGTGCAATCAACTCCTCCTCCATCTTGTTAAAATTATTTTTTATACACTTATTTAAAGTCTCTGGAAATGGTTCTAAAGACATACAGCAAATGAAGAAATATTTATTCAAAAAAATCTGTTAAATCTTGGTGAGAACAGATAGAGTCTATAATAGTGGTGGCCAAACTATGGCACCTATATGACAATGGACAGATTGTATCATTGGAAGTTCTGTTATTGTATTTTTTAAAAATGTATGAATTCCTTTTTCTAAACTAAAACCTCAGTGTTGAGGTTTTATTGCAGGGTTGGTATTTTGCTCTAAATAAGGGGGTTTGGGGTTGCAGTTTGGGTGCTCAGTCTCTAAAAGTTTTGCCATCACTTGTGTCTATAGTATTTGACCTGAGACTTCATACATTTCTCTCACCTTCCATATTAGTAAAATGGAAATTCCATTCAGAAATGCTGCAACAAAACCCACAGAAATCATTTTCTCCCCACCTTCCATTAGGCCTACTTTTAGGGGAGCTTCAGGTGGCCAGTATGTTTCAGCCTGCCCCCAGTCACCTGTTACTGTAGCTAATTTTTGGTAAAATGTAATCAATTGTCTTAGTTACATTTCTGGTTACTGGGACAAAATACCTAATACCCAAATTAAAGGAGAAAAGGTTTAATTAGATCACAGTTTGTAGAGGTTTCAGTTCATAATTGGTTGGCTCCAAGGCAGGGTGGCATACGGCAGAGGGGCAACAGTTCATGGTGGTGGAAGATATCAAAAGCAACAACAGCAAAATGGGAAAGCAAACTTCTTTCTGTTCCTTATGTTGTATCCAGTCTACTGGGATTTCGGCGGTGGCAAGCCAATCTGTGGACTGATACAGCAATCACTCATCCTTAATCCCAGCACCCTTAATTCCAGCATTGCACTGTGAATCAGATACACACTCTAGATTCTGCCACCTCTGAAAAAACCCTATGCCCCCATGTAGACACAAAGCATAACACCAATTAATTGGAGATGATTCTTCTCAGCTCCCACTCATGGAATAGAAGCTGTTTTTCGGGTGTGGCATCACTGAGTATATTGGGTCCTGGTCATAATTGCATGGATTGCAATCCAGGTGTGACTCATTCTTAGAGAACAAGCTGGGAAGACCTGAAGCAACCCCCTCCTATTGTAAGTGTTCAACTCTTATAGCAGAGGTGTTACTGAAATTATGCCATTGATTCCTGGCTCATTTTGAAAGCTGCTGTTCAAAGATTTTGCCCTAGGGGAGAATCAGGCCATCAAAAACAACTCTGAATTTCTTCTTAAAGGAACTGACTTCATTCACAACCAAGTACAGATAAGTTCAAGCCTAAGGATAATATCTAGAGTAGTGGAAATTGTAATGAAAACAACTGAGAAGAAATTGGTAGATAAAGTGGAGATACAAATAAAACTGAAGACTGGCTAATTTGTTGGAGAGAAGCTGGGAACAGTGCTCCTGGGACCAAAGCAAATCTTAAACATTGATCTAGGGAACAGTCTTAGTTACTTTTCGCATTGGTGTGACAAAATACCTGATACCTAAAGTTAAAGGAGAAAAGGTTTATTGAAGCTCTTGCTTTGTAGAGGTTTCAGTCCTTAGTCAACTGGCTCTAACTCAGGCTGGCATGGTAGAGGGACATCACAGAGGAGAAACAGTTCATGGCATGGCAGGCAGAAGGCAGCAAAGAAGTAAAATAGCAAAGTAGCAGCAAAAGCCTGCCTTTTTTCTGTCCCTTCATATTCCATCCAGGCTGTAAACCTATTGATGGTGCCAGTCACGCCCAGGGTGGGGCTTTGATTATCCAAACACAGAATTATGCTAAACCAATCAGTGCACTAATTTAGTAATCATGCACCCGTAATCCCAGCATGAAGCACTCTAGATTCAGCCACCTTCAAAAAGCTGCGCCTAAAACTGCATGAAGTTTATGGGGAACATCTAGATTGAAGCCATAACAGGAACTAAGCCTTTAACAGAGCCCTGATGGATTGAATAAGTCTAGAAAGCAATTTACTCCCTAGGACACTGTGAAAAGCAGCAGAGCAATTAGCCAGTAGTTAGTGGAGTTTAGCTACTAGGTATGTTGGAGAAAGAGACAAATAGCTCTGTCTGCACCCCATGAAAAACAACATGAGAGGTTTTGTGTTGCAGTGGCCAAGACTAGACTTCACTAAAATATTCCAGCCAGTCACTAAACAAACAGAAAAGTTATAACAAACACTTGGGGAGGGACCAGTACCTAGAGTTGCTACAATGTATTATCTAACATTTACTATTTGCAATGAAAAATGTGACACATGCAGAGGGATAGAAAAATATGACTCATATATACCAGAACAAAAGCAAGCAACTAAAACTGCCTATGAGAGCAATTAGATGTGGAATTTAATAGACAAAGGCTTTAAAGTTGTTATTGTAAATATATTCAAAGGGATAATAGAAACTATGATTGAGGAAGGTGTAATGACAGTACCACATCAAATAGAGATTACCAATAAAGAGATAGAAATTACAAGAAGGAACCAAATGGAAATTCTGAAATGGGAAATTCTGTAGAGGGCTAACTAGTAGATTTGAATGGCAAAACAAAGAACCAGTATACTTGATGATAGGTCATTTGAGATTACCCAGGTTAAAAAAAGGAAAGAAAAAAAAAAGAAAAGTTTTTCAGGCTGAAAGCAAGTGTCTCTAAACAGTATTTCAAATATATTCCAAAAATAAATAAATAAGATAAAGACCACTGGTGAAGTTAACTATGCTATTATAAAAGATTATATAAATACACATTAATTTTCCTTTTTAAATAATTTTAAAAAGCAATTATATGAAACAGTATGTATTTAATGCATTGTGTAAATAGTATGTAGAAATGTAATTACATTCCAATAATAGTACAAAGTGCATGAGTGAGAGCAAAGCTGTATTGAATTAAGGAAATGACTCTAGATGATGACTAGAATCCACAAGAACAAATGGAGATGACTATAAATGACAAAAAGGTTAATTTAACAAAAGTTATAAATATGTTTGCTGTTCTTCAGCTTCTTTGAAATACGTAAGTTTATATAAGGCAATAAGTATAACTATGTATTGTTGGGGTTGTGGTATTTATAGATTCAATATTTAAAAACAATGATACCACAAAAGCAGAAGTGAATAAAACTGTATAGAATTAATGGTTCCGTGGCTCGGTAGAATAAAATTACCATAAACTGGAGACTCTTTCTGATGAGATATGATAAGCCCTAGAGAAATCATTAAGGAAATAATTCAAGAAAATGTAGTAAAAAATTACTGAATAAATTAAAACATTGCTTTAAAAATATTTGCTTATACTCTGGGAGACTCACATGTGAGAATTGTAAGTTCAAGTCCAACCTACACAATTTAGCAAGACCCTCCCTCAAGATAAAAAATGGCCAAAGATGTAGCTCAGTGTGAAAGTCTTGGATTCAATCCTCAGTTCCAGAAAAAAAATTCACTTATTGCAAAAGGAACTAGTAAAGGAGAAATATAGAAACAAAAATGATATGTGAGACATAGTAAACTAGAGGTAAAATGGTAAACATAGATTAACTATATCACAAATAACATTAAATGCAAATGGAAGGGCCGGGAGTTTGGCTCAGTAGCTTAAGCACCTACCTGGCAGGCGTGAGGTTGTGAGTTCGATTCCCGCTGCTACAAAAAATAAACAAATAAAATAAATGCAAATGGATGAAAACATCCAAACAAAAGGTAATTGTATGTCTGAATTATAAAAACCAAAATCTAACTATATGCTGTTTATAGGTGATAGAGTCAAAGATAAAACCCAATGGAAATTAAAAGAATAACAAAAGATAAATTATGCAAACAACAACCACAAGAATGATGGGGTGGTTAGATTAATGATTAAAGAAAAAATATTCTAATAGAGATAAAAAGGGACCTTTTGTAACAATATAAGTATCAAATCATCAGGAGGCTAATCAAAATACTTGAATAATCATAGGCATACACCTCATATAATCAGATTGAAAGGACAACAGCCAACTGATTATTGGCTAGGGTACCAACACCACTCAATGGGGAGAGGAGTTAGCCTTTCAAAAAGTGATGCTGGGACAACTGGATAGCCACATAGAAGAAAATGAAATTGGACCTTCCTTCCAGGTTATGTACATCAGTAAGTGCAAACCACAAATTTTGGATAATAAAATGATAGGAGTACCCGGGTTTGGTGGCTCATACCATTAATCCCAGCACTTGAGAGGCTGAGGAAGGAGGATCACTGTAGGCTCGAGGCCAGCCTGAACTAAAAAGAGGGTTCATGTCTAGCCTGAACTACAGTGAAACACTGTCTCCAAAAAGACAAAAGCAAAACAAAAACTTTTTAATGGGTTGGGATTCCAGTTATTGATTCTTTAAAGTGTTTCCTGTGCAGTTGGGGTTTTGTTCATAAACTTTCTACCTATTCCTATGTCATCAAGATTTCTACCTACTTTCTCTTCCAGTAGGTTTGGTGTTTCTGTTTTAATATTTAGATCTTTCCAAAATGTACAATAGATATTGGGAAATGGGAAGAAACTGTTCAAAAGGAAAGAGAAATTGAGAAAGGAGAAAAGAAGGGAAAAGAAAAATATATATATATATATACAAGATAGTTAAGATAGTTACACTACTAATTTTTATTAGTTCATTGAAAAGAAAGATGTGTGCTTATATTGTTTGATCCATTTTTCATGACTACAACTTGTTATCTGAGAAACTACTTTGAAAATAGCAGTACATGATGCATTAACCATTGTTACTCTCCTATTATCTTTTTTTGAAATCTTGTATCACAATTTTTCTTGTTTTTTCTCTTTAAAATAAAATAGCAACAAAAAAAACCATAGGAGTAAATCTTCATGACCTTTGTTCTGGCAACTGATACTTACATATGATATATAAAGCCTAAGCATAAAATGAAAAATGAATAAATTGGACTTAATCAAACTAAAACCTTTGCATTTCAAAAGCGATTATTCAAGAACTGTAAATGCAATGCACAAGTAGGAAAATATTTGTAAATAATTTAAATGATAAAAAGTCTATAGTATAGAAACCTCACAAAACAACAATGAAAAAAACCCAAGTCAAATGTGGACAAAGGATCTAAGTAGACATTTCTTTCTTCTTTTGTTTTTGTTTGTTTTGATACTGGGGATTGAACCAAAAGCCTTGTGCTTGCTAAGCATTTGCTCTATCAGTGGGCTACAATCTCTCCTCGGGCACATTTCTCTGAATAAGACATCCAAATGGACAGCGGACAATGGGAAATATGCTCAACATCATTTGTCATTAGGGAAATGCAAATCAAAACCACAACTTCACACCAACTATGATGACATTAATAAAAAATTTTAAAAATTAACAGAGAGTGATGATGAGGAAATGTCAGAATTCTCATATATTGTTGGTAGGAATGTAAAACTGTGCAGTCACTTTGGAAAATGTTTTAAACAGTTCTTCAAATGGTTAGGCAATGTGTTACCATATAGCACAACAATTTCACTATTAGTTCTATACCTCTCTCTTTTTCTGTCTCTCAGGTTTGAGAGTGAACCTAGAGTCTTTTCAGTGAGCTACATCCACAGCCCTTTTTTGTTTTATTTTGTGTTTTGAGGTAAGGTCTTTCTAGAGCTGGGGCTATGACTCATGATCCTCTTGCTTCAGCCTCACACAGTGCTGAAATTATAAACATGTGCCCATATGCCACATGCCTGTCTCCTCTCATGTTTCTCTTTCTGTCTCTGTCTCTGTCACTCTGTCTCTCTCTCCATTTCTGTCTCTGTCTCTCTCCCTCTCTCTCTCCCTCTTTCTCTGTTTTTTGAGACAAGGTCTCACTATATGGTTCAGGCTGGCTGTGATTAGGCTGGCTGTGAACTCACTATGTAATCTAGATTGACCTTGAACTCATGGCAGTCCTCCTGCCTCAGCGTCTCAAGTGCTAGAACTATAGGCATGCACCACCGTGTCCAGCCCATGTTGTCTCTTATGATGGTTAATTTTCAGAGTTGACTTTATTAAGAAATACTTGAAGAACTGGTAAAGCATTACTTTTGAGTGTGTCTGTTAGGGTGTTTCTAAAGGAGGTTGGTATGTAAGTGAGTGTATTGAGTGGGCAATATCTGCCCTCAGTTTGCATGGCCACCATACACTGACCTAACAACGTGGAAAAAGGAGACAACATGAATTTTTAGCACTTTCTGTTCTGGAGCTGAGATACACTCCTCTTCCTGCCTTTGAACGTCAGGATGCAAGGCTTTCCAGCCTTGGGACTTCAGAACTTGTACCAGTAAACCCCCAGGCTCTCACACCTTTGACTTCAGACTGAGAGTTACACGGTCAGCTTTCCTAAATCTGAGACTTTTGGACTTGGACTGAGCCATATTATGAGCATTCCAAGGTCTTTAGCTTGCTAATGGCATGCCACATGTTATGGGACTTCTCATCCTTTCTCTATATATACATGTGATCATCCATATATATGTATATATACACATATATGTATTTAAAAAACTAAAAAGAATAAAAATGATGATACAGAATTTCAAAACAAAATAATAGGAGATTAACACTGGTCAATATATTGAATATTGCTATCTTCAAAGTAGTTGTTCAGATTATAAGATATAGACATGAAAATATGATCAAACAATCGAACAATGAAAGCACAACATGTTCTTTTTGATGAGCTAACAGAGATGAGTAGTATAGTTTTCTATCATATATTTACATATGAATACATAAAGAGGCATATAATCTTTCCCTTTTCTCCTTTCACCTATCCCAGTTGTTCTTTCCTTTTGGGCACTTTCTTTCCTTTTCAGACTCACATGTGTAAATATCATATTGTCTCCCAAGCATATATATCTAAAAGTAATCCGTGTTTTAAAATTCAGATAAATGTTTTTCAATTGAAGATAATTTTCCCCCTAGGGGACATTTGTCAATGATGAGTGATATTTTCTGACATCATAACTGCAAGAACAGAGACCAAGAATATTAGTATCCTATTATGAGACAGCCCTCCTGCTCCATAACAAAAATAGCAGTAGTGCTGGGGGTAATAAATTCTGCTTTAGATTACACAGCACAACTTGGCAGTATACGTTTGTTTGGATGTTTGCATGAATCTGAAAGAAGGGACTAGAATATAAGAAATGTAGCTCTATTTGCTGGGAAAAAGCAAGGAAAGATTCTCTTCTAGAAAGATCAATACACTATCAGCACCTTGTTTTAGGCCTAGTGAAAATGATTTTGGTCTTCTGACCTCCTGAACTGTAAGAGTCTGAATATGTGTTCACTTAAAATATCATGTTTGCTGTACTTCATTAGGGCAGCCATAGGAATCTAGTATAGCTTTTGGTATCTGTAAAAATATCCAAAAATATGGACAAGCTTTTAGAAATGAGTCATTGCTGAGGGCAGTAGAAAAAGACTACATAGTCTTAGAGAATACCTAAGCCAACATAAACAGACTATTAATAGAAATGTGAACATCAAAGGTGTTGCTGGTGAAGGCTTAGAAGGAAATTTGGAACATCATTTTGGAAACAGAGGAGCAGGAGGATGTCCTGCCCATAGTAATATTCTGCCCATATGGTAGTAGTAGACAGAAGTCTTAGCTGAATTTTGCCCTATAGCTATGTGAAAAATAGACCTAGTAAAGCCAGTAACTTGGATATTTAGCTGAGAAGATTTCCAAGCAAATTGTTGAAGGCATGACCTCTATTTTATGTCTACAGTAAAATGCTAGAGAAAGGACATAAATAGAATAACTATTAAGCAAAAAGTAACCAGGGTTTGATGATATGAAAAAGTCTCAATCTAGCTGTATTATTTAAAAAAAAAAAGCAAAATGTGGGTGTTCTCTGCTAGGAAAACATCTTCTGGAAATGAAATCAAAGATGATATCCTTTCCCTAGTGCTGCTGAGGGAATCAAATGATCTAAGTAATCAATCATAGAGGTTGATTTGAAGAGATGCAGGATGTGCTTCAAAGTAGAAATAAGGAATAGAGATGGAATTTTCCATTTGGGATCTGTGAAGGAGCCTCTTGTCTAATGACACAAATTTCCATGACTTATATGAAATACCTGTAAGTTTTTGAGGATGTTATGTAAGCAGAAATAATACCAACTTGTACTGAAACCCAGAGGATGAAATGAAAGAAGGCTGTAAGATTCTCAAAATCTGACAAACAGAAGGAGTGATAAGACTACTTAGCTGTAAACATATACAACCATTCAAAATAAAGGAAAGAAGATGAAACGCAGACATATTCTAGGGCCCAGATGGCAGAGCCATGGCCCCAGGTGAAGTCACAAGATCAACGGAATGAGAGGGAAACATCTTACACCATGCAAGATTATTTCTAAGCCTCTAACCCTAATGGAGTTTTGGATGATTGGGTTCTGAAATTGCATAGACTGGAGACTCATTTCTTCCTCCCATTTTCTTTCTTTTGGAGTGGGAAAGTTATTGATGGCAGTTTATTTTTATTTATTTATTTATTTATTTTGGTGCTGGGAATAAAACTCTGGACCTTGCACTTGTCAGGTAGGAGCTGATGCTGACGAACTATATCCCTGGTCCCTTGACTGAAACTGAACCAAAACACATAAAGAAAAGGCAGAAATACAAGAATAGTGAAGAGGAAAGTTGAAATGGGAACCAAGAAGCTACATCTTTCAGTGCTATCACCCTAGGAGAGCCAAAAATGACATAACTGGGCTTAAACTGAGCATAAAGCACACTTTCTATCAAAAATGTTTACTGGGTTCTAACAGGGGAGTCCATTGAATATATGCTTCTTGTTTCCAAATTGGTTAAAAGTGCTTTTGAAGCAATGTAAAAATGGCAACACTCGTGCAGGTATAAAATCAAACTGAGTTAAAAGAAAGAGAAGCTGTAACTGATTGAAATGAGAATCCAAAGATTAGAGACAAGAATATTAACCAGGCATACATTAATGTGTAAATGCAGGGATCACTGGCTTCAGTACAACATGAGGAAGAGGACAGTGAAACCTCTACTAGAAAAATACATATTACGTGTTTATCAGTGCCTACAGCTAACAAACATTTATAAAAATAAAACCACAAAGAGAATACAAGGCTAGAATCAGATATTCTAGATAAATAGCCTAAAGGAAGGACAAACTTATCCACTAAAACATATTCCTACAAGATAAAGTCAAAAGCAACGTTAGAGTTCACTCAAAACCAATGTCCAGTGATTAGGCAACTAGATTTGTATGACAAGCACTGGAAATTTTAGGTCAGATCAAAGCCCAGTGGATACAAATGACATCTCAGTGTCAAAGATATCACAAAGATAGCTCCTGACCAATAAGAGGTAGGAGTTGTGGTACAATGGGCAGGCAGGACTACTGATGGCCTGAAATACCTACTACACCTGCTGAATGAGGTAGACCCAACCAGAAAGCAAACTAGCAATCATTATGTCTAAAGAAAAGAGCCAACAGGAAAATCCTGCTTCCAGACCTGAACTGCAGTTATTTGTGAGCTACATGTATTGCCTTCTGCCTGAAGAACAATACATATCATGCTCAGGTTCCACGACAACAGATTTTCTCCTTGCCACACTTAACTCTGTTACAGACTGCATCTTGGAGTTGGTAGGCTCTGAGGTCTACAACAACACTGGGATGCCCACCAACCCACAAGATAGAGAGAGACAAGTGAACAATAACCATGAGCATCCTTGTATTGTCCAGGATGTGTCATTCTCTCCATTGGAGGAAATGCCTGGACCCAGGAAGAATGGCTAAAAACTTGATCAAAGACAACAGTGGGAAATTTCAGAGGCTTAGACAGAACCATAATGTTTCATGGAAGAGTAGGCCTACTGTTCTCACTAACAAATGCTAGTAAATGCTTTAAATCTATGGTAATGGTTTTGACTTTGTCTGAGGCAATGTGAGTTAGAGGCGTCTGAGGGGCATCCAGGAGTTCTGGCATAAAGAGGACTGACAGCAGTAGGGTAGTGAGGAGATGGCATAGCAATGGTCAGTATAAGGCCTTTGAATCAGTAATTACAAAGGAATAGTTTCAAAGTGAATGGTGTGGGAAGTGGCCTTAGGAAAGTGGGCATAGAAGACATTCTTAGGGATTCTAAGCAAAGAGAACCCTGGGTGAACAAGAAATTGGATGGGAGCCTCTTAGGTGTGCTAGGTTCTCAGGATGTCAGTGACACTTGCTGAGGAGCTGAAAACCATCACGTAGGTGGGGAAGGCATTATTCATAGTTGGGAATGACTGAAGTCAGAAGGTGATGGGACTGGATGTGGGGGTAAGGGTGGGACATTGTTGAAAAAATTGAACAGAACAGGAGGATTTACATTGAAACTGACCAATGATGAGGAAACCAGAAAGAAAAGTACAAAACAGGCATTACGTTCATGTTAATTTCTTTTGTTATTTATCTATACATTACCTCATTCTAAAACATGAGTCACCTATGGAGTATTTGCTTGCATAGTGAGTATAATTTTCAGTCCTCTGTTGTGGACACTTCTAAATTGCAATCATATCTAAAATGAATGAGTAGGCAATGCAAGCACTACTTAGTGGTTGTTCATTATTAATGAATAGGCATATTTTAACAGTATTTTATTTAAAAGACAATAATCAATTCCACATTTGGATGCTGTGATTTATTGACCACATCAATGAAATAACAGTTAAGAAATATCAGTGCCTCAATACATCCTTTAAGAAGATTAACAAGGGAGCGGCTCGAGCGTGTGCCATCCCACAGCTCTCATGCAGACCCCGCCGCCCAGCAGGGTTGCTCCCGGCACTGTAGGCCTGGGACCTGCCCGGGCTTGCCCCTCAGGCATAGCTGTTGGGCTGAACTTGCGGACAGAGCCAGGGTCGGTCCGTGTCACTCACCGTGCCCTGCCTAGCTCACTGGGACGGGGAGGACTTGGCCCCCACCCAGTGAAGGAGGAGGCTCCACCCACAGGCCCCGGGAGGCCGCCCTTCCTTGCTGCGCACAGGA